>PVHY01012737.1:0-43486 GCA_004024945.1 Uropsilus gracilis | reverse complement strand
TGGATGGATGGATGGATGGATGGATGGATGGATGGATGGATGGATGGATGGATGGATGGATCTCAGAACTGGGGTATGAGAAAACTTTGCAAATGTTTCTGAAACCTTTTTCTGCAATGTCATCTGATTTTCAGAAACCAATATTTTAATCATCAGAAGGAAATACAGTTGCATCTCATTCATAATTCCATATTCCACTATCTACTCAATAGCATTTATTGGTAATTTTCAACTGAATACTTGGTAGTATTATCACCATGCTCAGACATTCCCAGTATGGGAAAAGTCATTTAAAATACCAGAGAAACATGTCCAGCTGAGGTTAAACAAAATGATACCATGTTCTTGTTTCAGTTCTTACAGTGCAAACAACTGGTTTTTGTTGTTGGTGTGTATGTATGTATGTATGTATGTATGTATGTATGTATGTATGTATGTATGTATTTTGGCAGCCCATATGTGACACACTTTTCTCATTTTGGTGCTTCTCATTGGTGATTTTGCAGTTCAAAATCAATCCCATGTATAGTACTAAAGTGCTGCCTAGTGTTCCTACACGTCAGAAGATTGTGATGTACTTTATGGAACAAATGTGTGTGTTAGGTAAGCTTCATTCAGGCATGAGATATAGAGAAGCTGTTGACTTTGAGTTAAAAGTTAATAAATTAACAGTACATATTAAATAGTTATCTTTAAGCAGAAACACAATTAAAACAAGATTATACACAACTGTTGATGAAAATATAATCAGTGACTCTCAGGAACCTAACCGTATCATTTCTCCTAAGATCAAGGGTTCACTGGTGACTTTATAAAATATTACAGCAAATAATGAGAGTCAATTGTATTGTTATATTTTACAAAACAGTGGCAGCATCATGACTGATTTTCTCTATATATTTCTAACTCCTCCAACTTATTTTCACAGACGTATTAATTTTATTGTTAATAATAAGTTTTAAGATACATAAAATTCTTTTTATTTGTTCTATGATTGCATTTATATATATATACAAACATATAAAAATATTACATCTTTGTTTATCCCGCTATTCTCCCATCACCTTATCACCCATGCATCTTCTTTATCTCTTGTGCCCTCCCCTTCCCCGTTTTACTCTCTTCCCCCTCCTTTGATTTATGCTTCAGTTCTGTTGGCAGTTTTAAATTTTTCTTGTCTGTTTGTTTTGTTTTCTCTGAATCCCTCATATAAGTGAGACCATCCCATATTTCTCTTTTTCTTTCTGGCTTATTTCCACTAACATGATTCCTTCTAACCATATTGCTGCAAATGACCTAATTTTGTCTTCTTTGATTGATACATAATATTCCATTGTGTAAACATACCACATCTTTTTCAACCACTCATCAGTTTTGAGGCATTTGGGTTGTTTCCATATCTTGACAATTGTAAATAGTGCTGCAGTAAACATGCAAGTGCAGGTGTCCTTTTTTATTAGTGATTTTGTATCCTCTGGGTAGATTCCCAGTAGTGGAATTGCTGGTTCGAATGGCAGTTCTACTTCCATAGTGGCTGGACCAGTTTGCACTCCCACTGAATGGGGTGGGGTTAACTCCCCTTTTCCCCAAATAGAGGGTCCCCTGTGTAGTGTTAACGAAGTCATTTAAGTAAGAGTGAATTTGGAACAGAAAAGCAGGTATTTAATTCACTGATTAAGAAACAGAGAAGGGAGAGCTCATGCTCTAAAAACATTTTCTCCCCAAGAAGGGATTAAGAATTCTTTCATAAGGAAAACAAGGGATTTGAAAGATAGAGGGAGAGGGGAAGGACATGTGTGGTTCATCTGGCAACACTGGTCATTTCACACATTTCTTTCGTAAATGAATTGGTGAAGTTCAGTTTTGAGAAGTCTTGTAATCTACCATTTTCTTTGACACGGTAATGAAAATCATTAGGTTTTCATTCTGCTAAAAGTTATCTTGAAAAACATGACATATAAGGCCAGAGTTGCCTGGACTTATTTTCTAGGAGAATAAGCTGATGACCTGACCAGAAAACTGTGACTTACACAATCCATCGTTTGAATTTGTAATAGGATGGTTTACAGGGAAAGAGGAGATTCTCTGCCTCACCCTAAGGAAGGATGGAGCTGAGTAGGGAGAAAGAAGAAAGGAGACCAAGACCAGCAGAAGGCACATGGAGCAGAGGGACATTTCGAAGAAGCTGTTCTTGCTTCTCAGCTTGAGACTTGTACCAGGGATTTGGGGGACATAGAAGGAGTTACTTGAAACAGATATGGGTGAGAAACCCTTAGGGAGGTTAAAAATGGCAGCCTTCATCTTGACTTCACTTTATTTTTCGCAGACATGCTGGGTCCCTTTGGCCCCTTTCCTGTGGGTCCCCACCAAAAGGTGCCTTAGACTTGTGATAAGCTTTCAGGCCTCAGTGGCCGGCCCGGCATTGAGCCAAACCCTGTTTGGCTAAACATTTACCATGGGTAAATATTTTGTGTGAGAACGCTTTTATCTATTTTTGCCCTTCTCTTGTCTTTATTGCACACTACATTTATTAAAGTTCCTTTCCATTGACAATCTTAGACACTAGAGTATGCTTTGTCTTGATGCGGAAGATAGTAGAACCTATTTATAGCAGGCAGATTTGGGGACCATGGGCTGCCCTTCACCCTGCCCTGTAACAAATATGCTTGAGAAAAGTTGCGTATGGTGTCAGAGGCTGCAAGCTAAGGCCAGTTCAGGACTCTTGCCTTAGGTGAAGAAAACTACATTCCGCTCATTATCTGTCCTCAGAACACTGAAGATGGAATGGTATGATTGGCCTCTAGTGGGCAGCAGTGTCACCATTCCTCCGATGTTGACCTTAAGAAATAATCCTTAAGAGATAGCAGGCAATTTGTGAGTGAATCCCCTGCCCCCAATTATCTCACGGGAACTAATATTTTACCCGATTTTAATGTACCCTGACCACTTGTTTCTTTTGTATAATTAGTTGTAAATTACGCCTTGTACCTTTTAAATAGTCCCTACCTTCAAGTTAATAAAGTACTGTCTGGTACATGCTTCCGGTCAGTTCTCAGCCTCCTCCACCCAAAAATCTCTCTTGTTGTCCTATCTCGCACCCTAAGGCCAGCTCTTTACAGCATGGTGGTGTATAGTGGTGTGGCCATACTGTTTCAAATTCTAGCCATTTATGTTCATTTTTTCAAGTCTTTTTGCATATGTGTGATGTGCAGGAAGTTTTCTAGCAGTGGATAAAACAGATAGGTCTCTGCCTTCTGGTGGGATATATTATGTAATCTGGGATTCTGTAGAACTTTGTAGTGGCTCTGACCTCCACTTACATACACTGTCAACTGCCAGAATATGGGGACTTTCTTTATGAATCACATCCCATCATACATTTGGCTAGGTATGCTCCCAGTTGTTTCTCCTTTAAGCTGTTTAATCTGTGGGCATCTTAGTGCTGGTTATGAGTGCTTGGTAACTCTGCCGGACTTATTCTGCACACTCCTTTTGAAGATTCATGAAGTTCTTCCCCTCTATATCAACCTGGGAAGATTAAAGTAGACTTACACTAGATTAGTCTAAGATAGTCAATAGAATCTGGCTATTGAACACATTTAACAAATATATGATATGGAAGCTATTCCCAAAAAAAACAAAAATCTTTTGAGAGTAACTGGATCAGATAAAGCTTATAAGGATGATATAACCTGTACAATAACTCATGACAGAATTTATGCTTCTAAAAATAAAGTATACACATATGGAAGTTCCACTTGGTCTCAGTATGTTTGTGTCCATTTGCTCCCAGTGATGATCTGTCACCTGGGTTGTATATTTTCCCTTTGCCTAAAGGCATTTCAAATGTCACTACCTATTTCCAGAATGTTTCCTGAGAGGTGGATCCAACTCTGCCACCAACTCTGCCACCTGAGCCCAGTGTCCTATTGCTGTTGTTGCTGGTACAGCTTGCTGGTTTCACCAATATGCTGCCCTTCTGCATTTGTCTATTTTACCTCTTTTCTGCTTTTATGCTGCCTTCTGCATTTCTTTACTGTACACGGCCAGATCCTCTCTGCCTCCTTTTAACTCCCATTTCAGCTCTCAGCCTCGTTGGAGAGACTACAATTAGGAAATGAGTTTAATTTGCCACCAGAAAACCAGCCCCCTCCCCAAATGCTTCTTTAATACAGCCTGGGTGATGGAACAGGAAATAGAAAGTAGTTTTTCTTCATTCCAGAACATCCTGAGCCATAGCTACACAGCAGGGATCAAAGCAAGCACACATCAAAAGCACCCCAACTGAGAGGAGCAGCCCAGGAGCTTCAGTGCCTCCAGCTCTTATTATCATCACTGGCTGTGAGTCATGCATATCGCATCTTTCCTCTATCTGCTGCTCCTTCTTCCAGCTCAGCAAAGAAATCTGCTCTTTACCAAACTTTCTTAACAAGTTGAGATAAAAACAACTTCAGCTTCTCCTCCCTTCTTTCTTCCTCTCATAATTAACAAACAATGTCAGTGGTAATTATCCATTTAACTTTTGTTAAGCCCTACTGTGCCAAGTACTATGTTAATTATGAGATGAGAAAGACTGACATATCTCCACTCTCAAGGAGCTTTTGATTAACACAGGGCAACCAATGCATAATCAACTGTGATATAGTGTGACAAAAATAGTAAAAGTGGGCATATGTTCCATTGAAAGATGTGGAATGTCCATGCGCAGATAAGGTAATAATACCTTTGCTGAGTATTTTGCCATATAAAGGTCAGGAATGTAGGGGACAAATATGAAAGATTACATCTTGGTCAACAGGAGCAGATCTCACAAGGATGAGAAATAGCGGTTATGGTCTGGTGATGCCAGGGGTGCCTACCCCCAACCCCGGGTGCCATTAACATAGTTGATATATGTTTTCAAAGAGAGCACCATGCCTGTAAGCGTCAGCCTATGGAGCACAGCTGGGACCAGAGACAGCGGTTCTAGTCCCACCTGGGGCAACATAGCAAGACCTAGTTCCAAAAAAATTAGCTGGGCATGGTGGCACACGCCTGTAAACCCAGCTACCTGGGAAGCTGAGGCTGGGGATTACCGGAGTCTGTGGTACCCTGGGCAACGTGAGGCTGCAGTTCCATGGGCAAAAATAACGAGAACTAGTCTCAAAAAAACAAACAAAAGAAAAAGAAAAAGAGCGAGCTACTCTCCTGTTGCTATAGATTTGCAGATTTTATAGAAAATTGGTTTGTTCTTACTTACTCCAGAGGTCGCTTGGCTGTAAAACATGGAGGGAAGGATATATAAATATTGGTTGAGAACAAAGAATGAGATTCACTCATTCTGCCATTTTTGAATTAGCCATTTTGATCAGGGATTTTGGAAGGAGATATGAGCCATGTGAGCTTGGCTGTGTGGCCAAGGCTTGGGGTATGAGGCTTTGGCCAGCCCAGGCTAATAGAAAATGTTAAAGGAAGTTGAGGCATTTGGAAATTTGAACTCCGTTTTGGAGTTTGTCTTACTGAGCTTAACTCAGATGTTTCTGGAGAGGCCATGTAAGCTAGGCCTGAATAACTTTGCTGGTTTCTGTACTTTGGAGTTTCTTTCTACTACCTGGAGGAGGACAGCAAGTTCTCGAGAAGACAGCATCATACTTTTGACTACATGCTTGGAAGCTGGAGCACACCAAAGAAGAAGGAAGGCTGTTCTGTGTGAAACATGGGTTAATGAACTTTGAAAGATTAGACAAGTGGTGAGGTCAACAGGACTAAAAGACTGTGGATACAAAGGGACACCTGAGGTCGAATGTTTATTGCAACACTATTTATAATTTCAAGAACATAGGAACAACCCAAATGTCCCAAAACAGACAACTAGATGAAAAAGATGTGGTATATATACACAATGGAATACTACTCATCAATTAAACAAATTTGATAAATTTATAATGACATGGATATACCTAGAAGAAATCATATTAGAAGAAACAAGTCAAAAAGAAAAAGACAGAAACCAAATGATTTCACTAATATATGGAACATAGGAAAAACAAACAAAAAGTCAGGAGGAAAAGTCAAAACAAGCTAACAACCAAACTAAAGTACACAACTTGGGTGGGAGGTGGAAGAGGATGAGTGGAAGAGCTCAGGAAAGGGAGGTGGTGGTTGACCCCTGGAGATTACAGTGATGTGAAATAAATAGATAGATAGATAGATAGATAGATAGATAGATAGATAGATAGATAGATAGATAGATAGATAGATAGATAGATAGATAGATAGACAGACAGATATTATTTCAATAAAACATAAATAAAACAAAAAACTTGTGGGTTCTTATCATTCTTAGCCCCCTTACCATTATTTTCAGTAAGAACAGATTCTTAACTTAAAAAGACTATTTATTTCTAACAAAGTGTTTAATTACTAAACAGAAAAGAAACATATAAAAAAAATCTTGATCATTTCAACGTAGTCTAAAACCTCAGTCTCTTAGTCTTGATCATCTCACCAACGTCCAGTCAATCAGAGTTCATCAGAGTGTGCTCCAAGCAAACATCCTTCCTTCTCCTTGGCATGTTCCATCCAAGCAAGTAGAGGAAGACACTACTGTCTCCTCCTTGCTGTGTACTCTTCATTTCAGGTGGCAGAAAAAAATGCCCCAAGAACAGGAACCAATAACAGATTCATCAAGGCCTCCTCATTCTCATGGCCTCTCCACAGGCTTGGGCTTATGACCAGGCTGCCCTCTTCGGCCATGCGGCCTGGACTTACATTGTCCTTCTCTCCAGAATACTAACCCCAAAATCAGTTGCTCTCAAAAATGGCTGATTCCTCTCTTTGTTATCAACCAATATTTATGTTTTCAAAGTTTGTTCCTCTTGTGAGTTATCACATTACAAAGAAAAAAACCTGTTTTCTTTCTTCCTCCCTCTTGTATCTTTCTGAAAGGAAATTCTAATCAAGGCCATTCTCACATTTTAGCATGTCTTCCTTGAAATTTACACTCCTAAACAACAGGAGACAACCCAGGGCATAGGTATCCCCTATCATTGGTGCCAAATTACCCTGGTGGACGAAGTCTGAGAGAAGGCCTGCACTGTGTGAGAGAAAATGAGCAGTGGGAAGAGAGTGCATATAAAAAGGGAGGAGCAAGGAGAAAAAAAATAAAGGAAGGAAGGGACGAGAATGGTGGACTAAGAGAACAAACCCATATGGCCTGGCCAGAGAAGCCCCCTAGAAAAGTGAGCTGGAGGTGGCAAGGAGCCACATGGTGGGAGAGTGGCCACCAGAGACATAGCTGGTGTGGAGTCGAATGCCAGAATGGCACACTGGGGGTGATCAGGGGCTGCTGAGGGCAGGCCTGGTGGATTTGGCCAGATGCTGCTGAAGACAGGCCTGGTAATGGAAGTGCATGGAGCCGCAACAAGGTGGCAGATTTGAAAAGCTGAGTTTGTATCACCATCTGTTAGAAAAGTTTGAAGAGTCTTGGAGAAGTGGAGCAGTTTGGAACAGTAGAGAGAGAAGAAGCAAAGAGAAGACACTGGAAAAGGACTGGACATGTACAGATTGCCTTCCTCAGTTTAGGAAGAGCAAAGGGCACCATCTTGGACATGTGTCTTTGGGACCTCTGGGACTGAAAATGGTGACTGGGGTAAGATAACTGGCCAATTGTGGCATTAAGAACTTTTTGTTTTTCTGGTTAATTTCCCTTGTTAATAAAATCCTGTTGTTTAAACTGCTTTTTCTGGCAACTGCTACGTGGATAATGCAGACCTGTGGCTTGTTCGTTAGAGGCCTTCTGCCCATATTGACTCGATTTTAGCATGACTTACTCAGTTTACTGGCATGCAGCCCAGTTTCTCCTTGAATCTTCCTCATTGTATGTTCGCCACGTCAGGCCAAGTACTACCACCAATGATAGCCCATCCAGAACACCAGGACATACAGAGTATATATAAACCCTTAACTTCTTGTAGGAGTAGTCAGCCTTTGGATGTGAATCTGATGAGTCAGTACCAGTGATACTGACTGAAGAGAAACAAAAAAATCCAACTATACTTCAAAGGGGAAAACCACAGTCTGCCACTCCCCAGGGGTCCTTTTCCAACCCCAGACCAGTAGCTCCGAGGCCACTTTTAAAATAACCAAACAGTGATCACAACAGTCTATGCCCTTCAAGCTTAAAACAGCAGCAATCCAAGCAATCCTGAGAGTATGAGAGTAGGAATCACTCTCAGGAGGCCTGGCCTGGGAGCAGCTCCCTCAAGGTTGCTACTATATCTCTGCAGCACGCATATGCCTCTCTCCTCTGAAGTCTTAGGGCGAAGCTCCTCCATACCTTTCAAAAATCAACAATCCAAGACCCGAGAACTTTCTCTGCGAAATCTGAAATACTGAATCCTAAATTCTGGAGCCACTCAGGCCCCAACAGAAATGCTAAATCCCCAAAAGCTAAATGCCTCTTCCCTTCGATTGTCCTTTTCTACTCCCCAGGGAGTCTTCACCCCCACAACAGGTTCCTTACCATTTTGAGTCCAACCCCCACCCAAGGTCTCTGGAAATCTCCATTCCCCCACTACAGGGTACTGACTTTTAGAGTCCAACCTTTCGCTTTCCTCCCAAATCCTCTTCAAGGGGAGGACATGTCACCTCTAACTTCTGGTAACACCAGAACTAATAAACCTGCTTCTTGCCAGTCCTGGTATCTTCCTTCTCTGGTTGCCAGTTTTCAAATGTAGGTAAGGTAGTAATCATAAGACAAGCAAATTATTACAGATTATTTTCTTGTACCCAATATAATCACAAGGGTCCTTAGAAAAGTTGGACAGAAGGATAGAGTCACAGACAGATGTAAAGATGAAAGCAGGATACAGAGGAGAAAAAAATACTCTCTTCAAGATAGAGGAAGAGACCACAGATGAAGGAATGCAGATAGTATCTAGAAGTTGGAAAGAAAACAGGATTGAGTCCTTGTTAGAGGTTGCAAAAGAAAAATAGCTATGTGAAACCACTTAAGACTTCTGAATTCTAGAAACAAAATAATAAGTGTGTGTTGCTTTAGTCACTAAATTTGTGGGGGGAAAATAGGAAACTAATATACCCTTTGAGCAGTTTTGGGTTTTCTTGCAATTATATTCTAAAGGACATTAGAATACATGGCCCTATAACATGCCTCTTTGGAATATGGATAATTTTGAGTTGAAGATCACTGAGAACAAGAAGCCACAAAACAGAACTCTAAAATCTAAAAATTTCCCTTTTACAAAGGAAATTTACAATTATAAAGACAACTTCCACTTGTAAAGATGACTTTCTCTCTTAACTCCTGAAAGATTCTTAGAGCTTATCAATAGAGAAGGTACCTATATGTCTGTGTAGCAAAATTTATTAGACAACTGTGTGCTCCAGTGTGCCCATGGTGATGCACTGGTTAATAAACCTGTTTGTTTTTCTCTTGTCAGTCTCCTTTAGCAAGGGTGATTTCCAGGACCCCATCAAAAGCACTACAGGTGAGTAGAGGAAAAGATCTTTTTCCTTCCCTATAATTTTGCCAAGAAAAGTAGAAATCTGGGACTCTTTACTTGTTCTGGAGGCTACAACTGATATCTGGGGTCTCTGACAAAGTCAGCCAAAATCGAAAAATTCTTATTAATATAACTCCCCCAGAATACTGTCAGTTGGAGCCAGTGGAGTAAAGATGGTAAAAGTTTCTTTGTCTTGTCTTTTTCTAGTTTTACATTCATAACAACAACAAAAAATAAATAAAAATAAATGCATCTGAAAGAATTAAGATTGTTATTCATGTGTATTTGGCTCTGATTACTCATTGATTATTGATAGTCCCTTCCAAAGACAGTTATGATTTTCTTGTTTATCTCCTTTTATGACCTGAGAGATTGGGTTGACTTTTTGTCTGTCAGTGCTTACATGTTGTTAGTTCTGTATATGTAGGCAGCTAACTGTTAACTTGGACCCCCCCCACCCAAAAACAGTTAAGACAAATTAGACAGAAATTTATCTTACCAATTTGTCTTGCCAATCACTGCCAGCTCTGTGTTCATTGATCTTTCTTGCTTATGGCTATCCTTGAGAATTAATAAGGGTCAAAAACATTACTTCTTTTGTACCTTCTTTGGAGACAACTCTTGCATCTGCAGTTAGTCTACATGAAGGCTACTGCTTTCAGTTTGAGTCATAATTGAATATCATATTTTTGGTTAAAAAAATCCTTAATGTCTAGGATATGTCTGGAACATAGAAAGTGCTTGGTAAATATTTATGGAGTGAGTGAATTAGAGAGGCCTCACAATGCAACACCCTTAAAACAGACCAGAAGTCTCTTGAACATATATCCTTTAACCATTATATCACCAATATATATAATAATGCTTTTTAGTTCAACTGTATTAGTCTAATAAACTTTTCTAACAGAATTCAAGGTCACAAACCAGGGTAGTATAAAATGCAAGGCAATGAAAACACAGAATAAATAAGACTCTTTTTTTTTTTTTGGTTTTAGAGAATCAATTTATCATGAAATTTTGGAGGAGATATATGTGTGTGTGTGTGCATGTGTGTATGCACACACACTAAGCTTCCAAAATCAATTTACAGTTTCCCTGGCTCTGCTTTTTTATTACTCCACTACTAATTTTTATATTTGTATTTGTATATTTATACTTGTTATTTGGTAGTTCATAAATCATTTAACCTCTTTGAGTCATAGCTCTCCATCTGTAAAGGACTTCTTTTGCTAAAGACTTTTTCTGCTGAAATGTCTTTAAAGTCTATACCAAATTTAAAATCTGGAATATTAGCTTCTATATTATTAGCCAACTGCTAGTAAGTGATCAGAGTAGCAAATAATCAAATATTTATCACTTGACATCTAACCCTTTATTTAATTAGTTTGTACCAAGTAACTACTTTTTAATTAAACAAACACATCTTGAGTTAAATAAACCACAGACATCCAAAATAAGGCCCTTGACAGTCAATTCCACTAAAGAAAATTTACACCACTCATTCATCCATTCATTTATTCACTCACTAGTACCTGCTGTGTGTTCTGCATTGTGCTAAACAATGGGGGGAAAGACTAAATAAGATATGTCAACCAGACACAGAGAAGCTCTCAGACTGGTTGGAAAAATAGATGAGCAAATTAATAATTGTAATATAATGTAACAAGCACTCCACCCAAAAAAAAAGTATAAAGTTATGAGGTAGTATGTGGCATATGCTGTGTATTTTTGAGGTTACATTGTTATCTCTTCATTGGAATGAAGTTTGATGAAGAAAGTAACTATCTTTTTGTCCACTGCCATATACTTACTATATGACACATCTTATGTCTTGTAAGTCATAGTAATGGTCCTTCAAAATGTTCTCGCTTTGTACATTATCCAATTTTAAATATCACCCTATCACACCTAAGGCCTTCAGTCATAAAATTCCGTAATCTAATTTCCCACTTCCAAAGATTCACAGCATAAGGTCCTACACTGTTCTATATGAAACTTAGGCTGTTCCCTGAGATTTATTTGAAAACAAATATAAGTCTGTTGGTGAACTTCAGCTCCAAAATTGTTCCAATATTGAGTTAAGGATTAGATTTAACTTCTGCCTGAAATAATAAAAAAAATGAAATAGTGTTCAAGATATTAGACATCATCCAATAAAGATAATGATAACTAACAGGGTAAACCACCATTTTGCACCCATGTGGTGCTATGAAAATTTCCTAAGCAGTGATACCCAGAAAAATGGAGCCCAGAAGACTCCCTGAGTTGAGAGGCTAGAACTGAGAATAGGAGAATGAAGTAATTATCATCAGAGACAGGAGTTATGCAAAAGGAAAAACCTATGGAGAACTCTGATGTGCTGAAGTGCCCATTTCAAATTTTCAGTGACAACAGTTAACATGGTTTTAGTGAAAAGATTGCCCAAGACAAAGAGAGTAACATCCAATAGGCTAGAGGTGACAGTGATAGATGTAAACACAGAACTAAGAATAGTACCTATTCCCACTATCCAGAGTAGAAAACTTGATAATTGTGAGGAATTCAGTAGAACACACAGACAAATCCACCTCTGTATTAGATAACAATACTGTATTACACAGTACTGAAGAAAATTGTCCTTACACAAGCACTTCTACAACATACCTACCTAATAGACCTTAAAAGTAAAACCCGAAAGGAACAACTGAGTATCTGATAACACTGAGTCCTAGAACAAAGTTCAATAATATTAAATATAAAATAAACCCACCAGACAATGAGATAATTTTTAAAAATTTCTGGTATTCAAAAATCACTAAGGCATGCAAAGAAGCAGAAAAATACAATCCCAAAATCATTGGCACTTATCTAGAGCTAAAACATGTCATACTTATCAGATGTACAATAAAGCATTCAAAAGTTTAAATTAAGATATAGGAAATATAAAAAAGACCCAAATAAAAACACTAGAGTTAAAGACGACAATGCCTGATTTAAACAAATAGTAGGTGGAGTTAAAGCAAACAATATTCCCAAAGAAGATAGGAAAAAGAGGAAAAGGGGAACGAAAAACAAGAGATACATAGGATACAAATAACATGATACACTTAAATTTAATTGTATTCATAATCACATTAAATATACATGGTCAACATATCCTAATTAAAAAGCACATAATATATTGGATAAAGGATCAAATCAAATTATATTCTGCCTATAAGAAATGCATCTTAAACATAAAGATGTAAATAGGTTGAAAATAAAAATGATAGTTCTTTGAAATCAATATAACTGACAAGACTTTAGCCAGACTTATATATTGTATAGAAAGGAAGAAGGTTCAAATTACCAGGAATTATTGATGCAATATAATTATGAGTCTTGAAATATTAAAAAGACTACATGTAATTATTATGAACAATTTTATTCCACTATATTCATTAACTTAGATGAAAAGGATAAATGTTTAGAAAGACACAAATCCCAAAAATGAAAGAGATAATGTAAAGAGTTCTGTATCATCAGCTTAAAAAGTTGATTTTGTAGTTATAACCCTTTAAAAAAAAAAACTCCAAGTCTTAAGTTTTCATTGGTGAATTCTACTAAACATTTAAGGAAGAAATAATAACAATTATATACAAAATTTTTCAGAAAATGTCAAAGGAAGTAACTCTCAGCTCATTCTTTGAACTCACCATTACTTTAACATCAAAACCAGAAGGCATTAAAAGAAAAATTATGGACCAGTATACTATGTGAACATATATGCAAAACTCTTAGAACTTTAGCAAATAAAATCTAAGAATGACTTTTTTATTTATCCCTAAAATATTAAATTAACTTCAAATTATAAACCAGTGTAATTTGCGATATTAACAAACTAATAACCATGGTCATCTATAAGTACCGCGCGCTAACCGATTGCGCCACTGGAGCTCCTAACCATGGTCATCTAAATGCAGAAAGCACATTTGTTATAATCCTGATTTAAAAACCCTCAACAATTAGGATATTTCTTCAACCTGATAAAAGGCATCTAAAAAAATGCTATACCTAACACTTTACTTTAATGGTCAAAGATTGGGTTCTTTTTACTTAAAGTTAGGAATAAAGCAATAATGTTCTCTCTGCCACTTCTATTCAACATTGTAATTTTTTTGTTTGCTTGTTTGGTTTTGGGGTTTTTTTTTGAGATTAGATCTCTCTATCTTTGCCCGTGGAACCGCAGGCTCACGTTGCCCAGGGTACCTCAGAATGAAGCAATCCCCAAACTCAGCTTCCCAGGTATCTGGGATTACAGGCATGTGCCACCACGCCGAGCTATTTTGGGGGGACTAGGTCTCATTATGTTGCTCTGGGCGGGTTTCAAATCGAGATCCCCAGTCTCAGCCGCGACCCCATAGGCTGTCACTTACAGGCATGCTCCACCATGCCTGGCAAAACACTGCAGTTCTAACTAGAGCAATGAAGTAAGAAAATAAAAAAGATTAAAGGGATGAATATTAGAAAGGGAGAAATAAAATTGTATATATTCATAGGCAAGATGAATTCAATGTAGAAAATTGATGGAATCTATTTGGAAATAAAGCTACTAGAATTAACAAATGAGTTTAGAAATATTGCAGAGTACAGGATGAATAGAAATTCAAATATATATCTTTACACAATAAAGGTTCAAATTCAAATAACAATAACAATGTAATTTACAATAGCTTAAAGCATTTAGCAACAACTTACTAAGTGTTGAGTTTATTGTACTGTACAAATAAGTAGGAACTCTGACCCCAAGAAACTCCCTAGGTGGAGAAACAGATAATAGACTGATAAACAGTGGAATAAAAATAAGTGCGAATGCTCAGTATTTACTAATAACTTTCTCCTGTTTTAAAAAAAATTCTTCCATTATCTAAAAATGCCCTATATACATGCTAATAATTCCATAAACTGAGTCAACAAAATCAGGTTCTTAGAGTTAGTAGAATAATTCTTTATCTATGTTCATGTGCCTGTTAACAGAACAAGTAATTCCTGGTCTACATTTGATATTCTTTGGTAAAGAAAACCAGGTCTTTGGTTCAGGGATGGAGGCGGAGTGTCTCTTTTAAAAGATTTCAGATGCCCATTTTTTTCTTTACACTCACACCAATGGGTAAAATCTGAGTACATATGTGGCTACTGGGACACTTAATAGACAAGGCACCATTAATCCAATAGGGCTGACCCAGAATCCGCTTTTGTGTTTTTTGTGTATGAGAATTAAGGAGCTGATTAATTAAAATTAGAGTATAATCAGGATTTCAAGGAAAATAGTTCACATTCTTTAGGAAAATTAAGCCCAAATCCCAAAGCACCCATTTATAAACACACTTTTTAAATTACCCTTATGCTCTGTTCATTAAGGCAATGGTTCCAGTGGCCTACACTAATTTGTTTCAAGAAACAGTACGTTTCATTGAGTTCTTGTACTAATGCCCTGAGCATAAAAGTGTTTTTCGGTGATGCACTTAAGTGATAATAAAGCAGTTAAGTGATAATAATATGCATTTACGTGATAATGCATTTAAGTGATAATAATGAGGCTGTCAGGCTCTGCACCTTCACAATATCATCACACCCAAAAACAGAAAAATGTTTATTAATACCTCAAGTTATTTATAAAGCAAAGACAAGTTCTTGAGAGAGAGAGAGAGAGAGAGAGAGAGAGAGACCATGGTATATATAATCCTTCCATTCCCATGACATTTTTCTACAATGCAAGTGCATTCTACCTTTGTTGGTGGTAGGAAGACAACAAGGGTAAAGGAGGATTGCTTGATATTGCATGCATCAGGAGTCACTGCAGAGTTTTTGCTAAGTTATGGGTTTTCATCATGAGGGGTCAACTGGGGTGGCTGCCAGTTTCCATCTTGACAGGTGTTATATAGCTTTGCCAAATGTCATTATGCTGGGGGTAATTCAATTATATTTTTCTACATTAAGCAAAAACCTTACAATGTATGATGGAAGCCAGATATGCTAACAAATGGACTAACATAATGTAATACATATAAAAATAGACCTAAATAAATAGAAACACAAGAAAAAAACAAGAGATCATCTTGTCTCAGGCAATATAAAAGGGATGCTCTATCAGTGTTGCAAAGAAAACTGGGAATTTACCAGATGGACAAAGAAGGGAGTTTCAAGCAAAGGAGCTAGATGGTGTAAAGAAAAGAAAGTATGAAATGGTGTATAATTGATGAGTTTATGAACACTTTGCAACTACTGGAACACAAATGAAAGGGGAGAGTGTCAGAGGATAATGCTGAGGAGACAAGGGTCAGACTATGGAGGATCTTATAGATGCGCTAAAGTGCTTTATCCAGAACTACTATCCAGTAGGTAATGCAGACCTCTTGAAAGTTTCTGAATATAGAGGAGTCATGTTTTGATTTTTTTAAAAAAGGAATGACTCTGACAAACTATGGGGATTACCTGAAACACAAATTAGGGGCAAGTCAACTAGGAATCTTGCAGGAGCATATGACTACAAAGACAATTAAAATATCATTGAACATGTTATGCAATCAAGACAATAATTGTCAGAACTTCCATGTGTGGAAGCTGTAGAATTAATACAGCTAAACAATACAGACTCTGAAATCAGTTTTGGTTTGAATACCACTTCCACTGAACAAGTTCCCTACAGCATTTCAGATTTCATATACCATTCCCACTGAACTATTTCTCCCCTAGTCTTAAGGAATATCATTACAATCATTCAGTTACTTACGCAAAAACCCTTAAGAACTACTTCTAGGATTTATAGGTTGAAAAATAAAGGCTACTGAAAAGGTGGAAAAAATGCAAAAATAACTAAAATCAACTTCTGTTCTTTAACAACATAGTTATGACCCTAAAATTCCAAAGATAGCACAGGGATCCCTAAGAAAGGCATTTGATGCAATTGTACACACTAGTAAGTCGGCCTTTCATCCACTAGAAATGATGTTTAATGGAAAAATGCAGTTTGTCAAAGCTCCATCACTCCATAAGTATAGATTTCCTGGCATCTGGATGCCACAAAGACTTCTATTTTGGACCCTTGAATCGGAAGTGAAGTGAAGAAAAGCAACTGGATTTTGTTATTCCTGGGATTTCTACTCAGTGGATTGAATATATTTAAAGCTATCACATCATGACCCATAGCTCTACTTAAGGACAAGAGATTCTTTTGAGGAAATGAAATCTAATCAAAATGGTACAGGAGACAGAAATTTTTTTCTAGCAATCATTCCCCAAACTGCACATTCTGCTTTCTCTTACTCTGCTACCATCATCAAGAAGGCCCTGTCCACTTTCTCTAGCTACCTTGCCTGTCATTCAGATTAGAACTGACATCACCATACCACATCCTTCAAACAATCATAGACTCCAATGTTCCTTCTTTAATAGAAATATCAAAACAGAATTCATTCTCTCTCCATGAGGAAACATCCTTTCTTTCTCTCTCTCTCTCTCTCTCTCTCTCTCTCTCTCACACACACACACTCACACAGTGTATACTATCTCAGTGATATTACCATATTTCAAGTCAGAAACTAATCACCAATTGTAAAGTTTTATTAGTGCTCTAAAGTAACTCTTAAATCTGACCATTCATATACTTCCCACAAATATCAGAGAATTATATCAGCTACCTTGACATATTTAGTTTCTCTCTGGCTTATTTCTCAAATTCCCATTCCAACATACTATATATAATGAAATCAAAATTATCTATATAAAATGTAAATTACATCAAGTCACCTCTTCTGGATGAAACATTTCTGATTCCCTCTCATGACATGAGTTTCAATTTCCTTCCTGAGTGTACAAAACTGCAAAATCTGGCCTATGGTTATCTCTAATGCAGCTTCATTTCTTACAATTTCCCCCAAATAATGATCAGTTCCAGATTTTCAAGTCCTACAAGTGTCTCAAGACTTCTCCCTAGCTTTTGATGAGCTAACATTTAATTTTTCTTGATATCTTAGCTCAGATCCTTGCTTTAAAAAAAATCTTCTGTGGCTTCCATATACACATATATGCTTTTCCTATATGATATCATGGTATTCTATTAATACTGTCATGTTACTGAAACTCTTAGTAGTGAACAATGTGAATAATGAGCAACTCTAATAAAAAAAAGCACACAAATACTTTAAAAATTAGATCACTGTAACAAAGACTCTAGAATGATTAAAACATGGAGCTTAGGGATTACCATGCTAGTGATAATACCATAGACTCTACTGTTGAATGATTGTAGTGGAGATACTACTGCTACACATGGGCAGAAACACCACTAACATTGGGCATTGATGCTACCAATAGGAGCTCTGTCCCTGTCTCTGGTTGCTAGAACCCAGGTCACATGTTTGCTCTCTCACTGCAAGGCAAGTTGGGCAAGTTTCTAACTTGAGGAGTACTCAGATTAATTGTTATACAGTTTTGTTAAAGAATGCTAGGGTGGCTAGGCATAACCACTTAGTGATTTTTAAATTTTTAATGAGCATCCCCCAAAAATATTATAGTCGTCAACTGATTTAGTATATATTGTGTCTTCTGGGGATACCCTTGAGCAGTGCCATGAACGTACAGGCAAATAATTGAGGCTTAATAAAAAAGATGTGAAAATATGAATAAAATCATCCTATCTGCAGAACTGTTCTGTCTACAAAGCACATACAAATGGACAGAAAGTTCAAGTGCAATGTTAGCAAGCATTAGTGACAAGCAAGGATACGAAAAGGGTTTCATCCTTGGCAAATCAACTAAGGTCCTCAGTTAACAGGAACTAGAGCACTGAACAGTATCAATAAGATGACCAGAGAGGGTTGAAATGGTAAGTGGTGTCTCCATAACACTTCATGTTTCTCCAATTTCGGCACTAATACATTTCTATTGAATATTTTGCTAGTTTCTGGTTACCCTTGCAGAATTAGAAGATTTATAAAAACAGGGACAGTGCTTGTCTTTGTTTTGTTCATGAAGTTTTTAAGTAAACAAATGTGTAAATAAATGAACAGGGTGAGGATGAGGGGACAGAGGTGAGAAAGAGAGAAGAGCAACAGATAGAGTTGCCAGGTTCCAACGGAATAACCTGGATCAGCTCAGACTTGATGCTAACCATGCCCATTATAACTCCTTATATAACTCCTTTCTTTCTAATCCACTTCTCATTTTTCTTGGGAAGGATTGAGGTCTCTGGAAAATAGCCAAAAAAACTGTCATGGGAACAACAAACCCAAATAATGCTCAAGTATCAGAAGGATGTGAATGCTGAAAGCCACTTCTGTCCTCCTTCTCTCAGCTGAGGGGGTGGGAAATGATTCCCAAGGCCACAACTTCTTTTGGAGGATTTAGAAAGCATATAAAGGCCCCTCACTTACCCTGCACTGGGTGCCAGAACTCTTGAGTACTCCACCAAGAGAAAATGTCCATTCAGTAAGTATCTCTGATTTTTTCAATGCTTTGTTGGGTTGATGGTAATTGGACTTTTCAAGAGCTCCTGCAGAGGACTGATGACCTGTTTAGGGAGGCCTGGGTCTTGGTGGAGGAGTTTCTTCCTATTTATATATAGAAGCAAATATTCATAATTCAGGCTTAAGTTACAGTGAGATTCATGTGACTTAGACTGGTTCTTAGAAGCAGTTTTGAGCATGAAAATTTTAACTAGAAGACTTTCACTTCTTGCTTAGCTATTTCCAGCTGTAGAATTTTGGGGAAATTACTTAACTTTTTAGAATTCTAGGTTTTTCCACATGTAAAAATGAATACACTGCAGTATTGTGAGATTTAAATGAGCTAATAAGATGTGTGGCATTGACAAATGCTAAGTAAATAATAATTATCATGATGAGGAAGTCTGGTCAGAGCTCCCACCCTAAAAAGTCAGAAAATGGAGCCTACGAGGGGAGGCAGAAAATAAGCAAAAATATTAAACATGAATCTCTTAACCAAATTAAAAAAATTTTTAAAGTATTATAGCTCTTGGAAATTGGTGAAGAAATGAGACCAATCGAAGAGATGGTGGTATATGGGTGACTATTAAAGGATAAGTTATTGAACCCCCAAAGAATGTCTTCTCCCATCTCAGAGGAGTATGGAGAATGAGACTGACAGAATCAACAAGGCAATGCAGTAAACTGGGTATACAGACAGGGCAGGGTGATTCATCAGAGGATTCTGTCAAAAAGAGAACCAGGATCATGTGATTTGTCTTCACAACCATAGGAAAAACACAGAGGGCAGGATTCAGTTCCCTAAAACATTAAAATGGAGATCATTTTCCCCAAAATCAGAGGAGCAACATTGACTCTTGCAAACCTGAGTTGCTTTTTACACCCCCAAGAGCTCCATGTGTTCTAGGGCCAGGAAAGACTGACAGTGATACATTAGCTTGGAGCCAAAGAGAACCCTTTCTCCTGGAGCTCTGCCTCTGTCTCCTGAACTTCTGTAAGTATCAACATTATTCCGTCATTCCATTATTCTTCCTCATTATTACACCCTTTCAGAGTCGAGCATCCTGCTGGTGGTTACAAGAAACTATTTGAAACTGTAGAGGAACTGTCCTCGCCACTCACAGCTCATGTTACAGGTTGGTCTCACCAAATCTTGAAGTCATCCTGTCTCTCTGACTGAGATGTCTCTTCTGTCTCCTTATTCATCATCGTCACTCAGTGCGGAATTCCTCTAGGGGCTACCATCGAGGGAGCATGGAGGTTTGAGCTTTTTATCATCCCTCCCTCATTTCCTTTCATCTATCTTTCCTTTATTTCTCTAATATAGAAAGATGCTATTTAACTGGCATTCCTTGAGCACTAGGATTACATTTCTGCCATGTTTAAACTAGTCAGTGCCCATTCAGTGTCCAGAATATATAGTAAACATTCTATAAATGCCTGGTATGTCTGGAAAATGAAAGCCCCTTTACTAGCATCTGGGAAAGTTACATTTAAGGTGGTAGATTTCATGCCAACTATTTTGGAGGAGACTTAGTTCAGGAGTCAGACAGATGGAGAGTTGATATCAGCTCTCTGTTGCCTATAAGCTGTGTGTATTATACAAGTCATGTAAACTCTGAAATTCAATTCCCTCAATTGCCAAAAACCAAGTTTTACCTCATAGACATGTTATATAGATCAAATGAGAGAATGAAAACAGAAAGATTCACCTGGTATCTGACACATGCCATCAATAGATGTTATTGTTACTATTTTTATCATTATCTAAAGACACAAAATTAATCATACAGCATCTTTGCTTAGACAGGAGTTGTGGGAAGGGCCAAATACTGACAAATCTTTCTACCCAATTTATTCTTCTGCAAAATAAAAGAGATGAGTCAAATGTTCTTTCTCAATTAGACTGTGACGTTAACAATCTAGGTTCCAGCAATTACTGTGCCTTTTAGTTAAGCCAGGCTTTCTTTTCAAGTGTTTCTTCAGTATTATAAATCCTTATCAAGTGGGCTGCTAAAATTATGCTGTAGGAAATAGCTCGTTTGCTTAAAAAAAAAAAAAAAAAGCAAATACTGCCAAACACTATACTTTTAAGTAGATATAAATCTAACTACTTAAAATGAAAGAACTTAAGGTCTGTCTGTGTTCTCATTTTGCAGATGAGGACACTGAGTTCCAGAGACAGACACCTGAAAATCCTAAACCAGAATTCAGGGTCCTGGCATCCCTGTTTTGGTGCTTTCTGCTACTGCAGGCTGACTCTCTTCTAAACATAGCCATGCCCCTGCAAGAGAAATAAAGTTGTAGATGTGTAAAAGCCAATATGCTTATTGTTTCATTTAAAGGGTTTCTTCTACAGACATGTTTATTCTACGGGTCTTGAAGCTTGTACCTTACTCAGTCCTCTTTCTTACACTCCTCAAAATATGTCAGAGAAACTTGAAATTCTTCTTAAAAGTGAAATGTTACAAAGGCAAATGTATTGGTTTATCAGGAAATCTGTTAGGTGGAAAATTTCATTTCCCTAAAGATGTTTTTCCCTTTTCTTTCCAATCCTTTAACCAAATTCTGAGACACAACCACATTTCCCCTACTTGCTTTCCTACTACAAGGGAAGGAAAGACCTTCGGAAAGAGTATGTTATAAAAGCTGCCCAGTGTGAGAACCGGAAATAAAGATCTACCGGGTTTTGTAAAGAAGAAGCTGTGCACTGAGCTGAGTCCAGACAGGAGGAGGCTAAGAAGCAAAATCTGTTTCTTACTCTCTTTACAGGCAGGATCCCCCTCTGGCTCACCGGCAGTCTCCTTCGATGTGGACCTGGTCTCTTCGAAGTGGGATCTGAACCATTTTACCACCTGTTTGATGGGCAAGCCCTCCTGCACAAGTTTGACTTTAAAGAAGGACATGTCACATACCACAGAAGGTAAAAGAAAAGTCATTCCCCTCCCTCTTCTAGAGATGAGGTTTGGCTCAGCACCTCTCTTTTGTGCTTTTCAATCTCCCATACACAAGAGGGAACAAGAATCCACCTGAACCAGTGTATATGTATGTACACCGAGGAGCTATGTTCCAGGGTAAAGATGCAACTAAGAACTAGGGCTTTGGGGTCTGATATATCTATCTTCAAGTCCTTTATCCACCACATATCATTGGTCTGTTAATCTCTAAATCTTCACTTTGCCATCTATAAAGTGGGAGAAAAAATAAAATATTTCATTACAAAGCTTAAATGAAAACATAGAACCTAACTTATAGAAAGCTTTCAGTAATTACTATAGCTGTTGCAGTTATCATCGTACCACTGGCTTGATTTCTTTTCATTAATCAGAAAGAAGACTGGGGTGGAAGAAAGCATGTCACAAAGAAAGTAAGGACCAAAATATGTATTTACGATACATGGAAGAGAGCTTTTTCAAAAATAGGAAAATATAGCTAAAAGGTTTGAAGGCTTAAACCATCACTCCAGGAAGCCTCCATTCATCCACAATAAATAGTGCCTTGTGTTATAATATTCAAGTCTATTAGCAGTTTTGTTGATGACGATATATTTTATTCACTGCAAAGAAACACCAGAAGGAAGGGTAAGTGGCGGTTTGGCATCAGGATAAGTTAGACTACAATAAAAGAGAAATAGCTGAAGTCAAGCAACAATTTAGCAAAAAAAAAAAAAAGGAACATATTAGAGCTGGGTGTGGAGGCCTGCACCTGTAATCCAAGCACTGGGAGGGAAAGAAGTGAGGGGTCACTTGAGTTCACGGGTTTGAGACTACCCCAGTCGACATAGCAAGACTTGGTCACGAGAGAGCAGCCAGGTATGGTGGCGAGCACCGGTAATCCCAGCTACCTGGGAGGCTGAGACTGGGGATCTCTTGAGTCCTTGGGATCAGAACTACCCCAGGCAACATAGTGAGACCTAGTCTCAAAAAAAAAAGAAAGAAAGAAAAGAACATATTGATTGGAGGCTAAACATACTTTCCATGCCTTCTAAACACGTAGGTATTGATTCATTTTTATCAAAGTACAGAATCATAGTTTAGTATCTCTCCACATAAGAAAGTCTAGGTAATATCTGTATGAGACTGGATTCAACAGTATCTACTTTTAAAACCCCAAGATTAATATTTTGGGAAAGAAAGGGTTTTTGTTTTTATAAAATCATTTTAGAAAATACCCCATATTAAATTTTAATAAAAACTCAAGAAGGACATTAAAGAGATCCAAAGGATTGTAATTCAGTACCATGGCCTATATGTCCCCAGGAAGAATAGGTTGATGAGTAAGAGGGTCAGGAAGTCAGAGGTCCTCTGACATAGTGGTTATGTGTTATAATATGGAAAGGGTATATTTTCCAGTTTTTGCATTGTGAGTTCTAACCTAGCAGAGTCACATACACTAATCACCTAATTTCTATGAACCTCGAGTTCCCCGTCTGTCACTGTGAAGTTTAGAAGACATAAATTGAAATGTATGGTACATTGTCTCTCCTTAGTCACCTGGGAAAGTGGTCAGACAAAAATTTATATTGTTCATGGAATGAACTTATGGTAAGGAGTAGAATGACCAATCTAAGCTCCATATGGAATATACTAATTGCCCCTGTCTATGACCTTTTCCTGTATTTCATGTCCTTCAGGTTCATCCGAACTGATGCTTATGTACGGGCAATGACTGAGAAAAGAATTGTCATAACAGAATTTGGCACCTGTGCTTTCCCAGATCCCTGCAAGAATATATTTTCCAGGTTACTGACACCACACTAGATGTTATTAGACACTTTACATTAGTCTTTTTTTTCTCATGTCTTGAAAGTTATTGGACTGAAAAATCCACTTGCTTCTGCAGGTTTTTTTCTTACTTTCGAGGAATAGAGGTTACTGACAATGCCCTTGTTAATATCTACCCTGTGGGGGAAGATTACTATGCCTGCACAGAGACGAATTTCATTACAAAGATTAATCCTGAGACCTTGGAGACAATTAAGCAGGTAAGACATAATGCTTAGGCACCATCGTTCAAGAATTTAGAACTTGTGTTTTGGAATTAAATTAAAGTGTAATGTGATGGAAAGAATATGAGAGCTAGATAGATTTTCAGATCCAAATACTAACTCTATGACACAGGGTAAAATTTGAGTCTTCATCCATGAGACTTTAAACACATGTGGATTGGAGAAAAACCACTTTAAAAGACTAACATATTATTCATTTGGGACACAAATATTTACTAAGTCACCACTAGAACTTATACTTGATGCAAGGGATACACTAATGAATAAGTGACCTGGTCCCTGCCTGTCATGACTTTCATAGACTAACATGGACCTGGCACATATGAGTGGTGCTCAAAAAGTTATAGGTACTAATATTATTAACTCTGCCATTCATGTAAGTACATTGCACAAATTTGCCCCTTCATGTAGACATTTTCATTAGAAATAAAACTTTATCAGCAATTTTATACAATTCAATCTAACACAACAAGGGGATATAAAAAAGTTTCAGGATTCAAGATTATCACTGTTTGAGGGTAGCTTATATGAGCAAAAGGAGAATAACTCATCAAAGTAATGTATGGTATACATCAGTTGAAGGGTACAGTTAGGAAGAACTCTTATCTTACAGAAGCATGAGAGGTTAACATGGGTATTAGAGAGCTTTGCACTGAAAACTTAAGATGAGAATTCAGATAGACCTAAAATAGGGTGAAATAGGATAAGAACCAGAGAGATGAAGAGAAAGAGATGGAGGTACAAACACTAGTGGTGAAGTCAGATGTAGGTCAGATATAAGTGCCAAAGTGTAAATTGATCTTTCTCTTATCATGGATGACATTTGCTCTCCACACACAGGTAGATCTTTGCAACTATGTATCAGTCAATGGAGCCACTGCTCACCCCCACATTGAAAGTGATGGAACTGTTTACAACATTGGTAATTGCTTTGGGAAAAACTTTTCAATTGCCTACAATATTGTAAAAATTCCTCCATTAAAAGCAGGTAAGTTTGTCAATTTAACTCTTCTTAAAATGAGTGTCTGTATTGTGAGAGAATTATTAGGAATGCAGGATGCCAGGTCACAATATCAGGATGTCACTTAAGACACAGTAAAATTATTGTTAGGTTTTAGGATACTTACTTCCACCCCCACAGTACTAGCAAACCAATGTCTAAGGGCAGGAAATAACAACTTGAAATACAGAAGTAAGTGGTCCAGTTCTATTCCATAGTGTTAGACATCATATATATGTGGATTTGAACATATAAGATTTGGGTTCAAATCCAGCAAACACTGATTAAGCACTTATTTATGTACAAGGCAAAATTAAATTTTTAACAAATACATGTTTATAATAAAAGCATATGCATATACATTTAAGCGTATACTAAGCATATGCATATACATTTAAGCGTATACTAAGTAATTTCTGCACTAAAAACAAATCCATTAATTTATATTGATATCATAGAGAAATACTATTAAAACAGAAAGCAGAATTCTCCAATTTTTACCACAAACTTGATAGCACTCTTGATGATAAAATTGTTTGAATGCACAGACTTTTGTTTACGATTGCTTAGTGTACTTACTGAATTTTAGTCTCTGAATTATCAATACCACCTGCAAATGTTAGAAATACAAATTTTGAGTTCAATCTGAGGTATTGTGAATATAGAATCATAGTGGTGGATCCACATCAATATATTAAGACTCTTTTTATGTGATGTCGATGCTCACTAAAATTTGACTACTGATTTAGTGGCAAATAAATTTTAATGAGTATAAGAATATTGTACAGGGTTACTGACACAACCCTACCTACATTATACTTTAGAGGTAATTTAAGAGCTTATAAAAAGCATTATGACATACCAAATGTTGCCAAAGTAGGGGACTACCCCTTTGTTTAAATTGTTGTCAATGTGGGTTCTCCTGACTGC
The DNA here is from genome assembly GCA_004024945.1 of Uropsilus gracilis. Classification (NCBI taxonomy): domain Eukaryota; kingdom Metazoa; phylum Chordata; class Mammalia; order Eulipotyphla; family Talpidae; genus Uropsilus; species Uropsilus gracilis. The sequence goes on along the minus strand of PVHY01012737.1, from coordinate 17,581 downwards.
CTGCAAGCAGGTGCCCAGAGATCAAACAGCAATAAGGGTAAACACACAGGTTTATTTACACTCAGGGGAAAAAAAAAGTCTAATAGTTCACACCCACACAAATACCCCAAACAGAAAGGAACCCCACTTCTACTCCTCCAGGAGCTGCGTGGGTTTTACCTCAGTCCGACATTGCTAAGTCTTGGTCCTTTGGTCATCCATCACGAGGTGATTCAACTCGGGTCTCTCGGGTTACACAGTGGCTCAGCACTGGATCAGGGTTGCCTCTCCTCCACCTTCAACAATTCCGGGCCCTTGGGGAACCCATGCTGGAAGAGCCCCCAAAAGACTGCTTCTGGGTCCTCTTCTTCCAGGCGCCAAAACCTCCAAACTCTCAGAACTTGCTGCCTCTCTCTCCTTCCCAAAAGTTCAAACCCCCTCCCCAACGTCCCAGTCTCTGTTCCTTTCTTTTACCCTCTCTCTCCCTCCTCCAAACCGGAAACCCAACTTCCCTCTACACATCCTCTTGGTCCTTCATTTTCTCTTCCATACTCGGAATTTGCAACAAAGTAAAAGTATCCTTATCCTGTTTAGGCCGCCGCCTTTTTACCTCTGTGTTTTCAGACACAGCTAATGTCAACAATGCCTGAATTTTATGAACTAATACATAAATGCATTGCCGATGTTAGGGTCACCACTTCACTAAACATTTGCTTTACTCCTCTGAACTTAGAACCCACTTGCTGTGAGGCTTGAACTTAATGGTATTCTGCCTGCTGCAGTGTTACTTTAGGGCAGTTTTCCAAATCTGCAACCATTTGGGTTTTCCCGGGTGATTAACTTCACATAAAATTTTATTAAGAAATTCAAATAACTGATGAAAATAAGCTAAAAAATATAAAGATCTGACATGCATTTCCTTGTATCAACTTGTATTTTATATGCTTTGTGTGTTTTTTTAATAAACGGGAATAAAGAGGTTGTTTCAAAGTTGTTTTGTTTTTTTTTAATCACTTTATTTCAGACAAAGAAGATCCCATAAGTAAGTCAGAGGTCATTGTACAATTCCCCTGCAGTGACCGATTCAAGCCATCTTATGTCCATAGGTAACTCAGCCTGCTGTGAATCTTTAGGAATACATAAGTTTCATACCAATCTTGATCAGAACATTTTCTTTCAGAAATCTAAATTTAAATGTAATTAATTTCCTGTAGGTTCTATTAATTCGTGTAAATAAGCATAACTCATATGTATCATTTTCTTTTGAGGTTTGAGAATCAATTTTCCTATTTGTAAGTACATTTATGTTTCTGAACAGTTTTGGGTTGACTCCCAACTATATTGTTTTTGTGGAGACACCAATCAAAATTAATCTGTTAAAGTTTCTTTCTTCATGGAGTCTTTGGGGAGCCAATTACATGGATTGCTTTGAGTCCAATGAAACCATGGGGGTAAGTTTTGAATTTGTTTTGTGAGGTTTATGTTTCTGAAGAAGGTATGTTCCATAATGTACACTTCTTTCTTTGTTAAATGTATCAAAATATTGTCTTCATTTTTTTAGGTTTGGCTTCATATTGCTGATAAAAAAAGAAGAAAGTATCTTAATAATAAATATAGGACCTCTTCTTTTAACCTCTTCCATCACATCAATACCTATGAAGACAATGAATTTCTGATTGTAGATCTCTGTTGCTGGAAAGGGTAAGAAAGGATGTTAGATGAAATGTTATCTCTGTGATTGCTCCTGAAATTTAGGGAACCTTTCCAGAAATGTTCCACCTTTGCAAACTAGAGTTGCATCAAAAAGCAGAAAATATGTTTAAATCTCAAAATATAATTGATAAAGCAGTAGGGAGTTCAGGTACTCATAAATACCTACAAACTTAACATCAAAAGCATGGTTAATATTGAAAATTCATTAGGTCCATAAGTCAGAAACTGAAAATAAAAGGTTGTGTGACCTGATAAATGAACTTAAACTTCATTTGCACTTGACAAAATCCAAGTTGAATTTGGGAGAAAGGTAAGCTTTCTTCAGAATAGCCAAATCACATAAGAAAAAAATAGCTTCTAAAAATACACATAAAGTGAGAATGATGGCAAACAGAACAGGAAATATCAAAGTTGCTATTATTTAATCATATCCATGAGGCAGATTTCTTTGTTTTCACCCAATGTGAGAGGAGGAAATGATTCTGATATGCCTGGGTCATTACCAGTTTGGGGGCTGGGGAATAAGAACACTCAGACATCTGTGCTTTCCAAGACATGAATCAACTCTTCGAAATTACTTATATCTGTCTGTGCTCATCTTTGACTGTTTATTCTTGCAGGTTTGAATTTGTTTATAATTACTTATATTTAGCCAATTTACGTGAAAACTGGGAAGAGGTGAAAAAAAATGCTAGAAAAGCTCCCCAGCCTGAAGTTAGAAGATACGTACTTCCTTTAAATATTGACAAGGTAACTGTCTTCTTTAAGACTTCAGATATAACCAGAATGTTTTGCCTCACTCTGGATTTTATGTTTTTTTATGCTATTTTATGGAATCTAGAAATTTTAGAGGTGGAAGGAACTTAAAAATTAAATTAATTCAACTCCCTTCCATTTACAAATGAAAAAACAAACTTAGAAAAATCATGACTTAGCAAAAGTCAACAGAGGCAAAGCAAAAACCAGGTTTTGATTTCAAATCTGCTATTCTTTAATTTACAAAATCCTTGGAATGCTTTATCAGTGAATGGTGCAGACCACTGATGCATAGGATCCTTTGTTGATAATTAGCATAAATTAATTCATAATTTGAAATTCTAGGAAAAAAGAATCTCAGAGAGTGTACTTGTTGGGAAATAACCTATTATTTTAGTTTTCTGTAAATCTTAAAATATCACTAGAAGATAACAACCATTATATAAATTCATGTCACTTTATTTCTACATTTCTTCCCTGTATTTAACAATGGTCCTTTTAGAATATCAAGGTTTTTTTGGTGTGATAAAAATGCTAGCAAAGTCAAGAAAAATATATTTTCACAATAGATGCATGAGCGTATGTATGAAAATATACACAGAAGTGATTCAGACAGCTACATGGAATATAAAACACTGTGCCCAAAGCTTAGATCAGATATAGTAGAGAGTAAACTTGATTTAGAACCAGATCTCATTCAATTGCTAGAAAAATGTAGTAGAATACAAGACAAAAGTGAGATTTCCTATGGTGGAAATAAAAGAATCTTGCATTTGATTGGATGGCAGGATGAATTAAATCTTAGACATGTAAGTGATCATAGAGCTCATTTAAGCTTATATGTCTCGTATAATGATACCTTTGGAAATAGGGAATATTTCAAGCAAAGCAGGTTTTGGAAATAAATATGAGTTGCAGAACTAGAACATAGTTGCAGAACTAGACATAGTTGCAGAACTATGAGGAAGGAAAAATAATGGCTAAATCAAACAGATCCTGGCTTAAATTTCAGCTCTGCCACTTAACTGTGAAATTTAGCTTTGAATTTCCATTTCTTTATCTATTCTCATTTTATAGGGTTGCTGTGATCAATAAATGATATATGTTAATTATGTAATATAGTACATAGCACAAATTCTTAAATAAATGCTTTTTATCATCATCAACAACGACATCAAAACACCTTCCTGAAGGTGTCTTTAGGCTCTCATATGTAGCTGCAGGATTGTGTTGAGACAAATTAATTAGGGTTGTAAGAAAAGAGTTGCCAGTTATTGGTATTGAAATGATGGTCAAAAATAAAGACTAGATAAATAATACTGCTGGCAGGAAAAATTATTACATTAGGGTAATTTTTCTAAAAGAAACATACAAATCCAGTTAATTTTAAAATGAGAAAGATGATGACTAGAAAATGCTGAGAGAAGAAATAAAGCAAAGAATTTTGGGTAATGTCCATGTGCAAAACATAGTAGGAAAGAAAAAAGGTTAAAATAGAAAGAAGTACCAAGAGCCGGAGTTACAGTTGATGCCACATAAGAGAGGGCAAACCAGGGCTTCATTGTATCCATGGCTACAGAAAAGTTGAAGATAAGAAAGAACAAAACACTAGATTTGGTGTTTTCCAAGAGAATAGGGTGAGAGAGGCAGAAATCAAGTGTCAAGATAATATATGTGTGAGGATGTGAGAGCAGTGACTATAGTCTATAGACTATAGAATATAGTTCATACTTTTAAAAGTTTGGTAGTGAAGGGAACATCAATTATAAAATAAGAGGAGATAAAAAGCAGATTGCTAAAAGACTGAGAAGAGGGATGAGTGTAAAATGCCTGAAGTTTCTAGTTTATTAAGATAATGATAGGGCCTTTAAAATGTATTTTTATTCATATTTTTATTCTTTCAAACAGGTAAAGGTCAAAATGACATCAGAAGGTATACACTGGGAAGTCTCACTCCAATCTCTATCTGCATTTGTTCCATTCTATTTCCTTTCATTGAGGATTTTTATTAATGTCTTCTATTTAGTTAGTTGTGCAAATATAAGGAAATACAAATACATCCATGCATATTTATTATCTTCCATTGCACAAAATTGGCTTTCTATAGCCATTGTTTTGTTCCTGGCCTTTGCAATTTAACAATATATTCTAAAGGTCTTGCTTTTTTACCAAGTGCACAATATTCTTTTTATGAACAACACAAGTCCCTCACTACTAAGCAAGAGTTGTTTTTTTTTAATCTTTGCTATTACAGATATCCAAGAAATAACAGCATGTATATTATTCTGTATATGTGCAGTTATTTAGACAGATAGATTCTCACACTAATGGATACATGCAGTTGTTTAAAGAAAAGGAGGCAACAGTCAAAGGAAAAGAGGCTTGTTGAGGAATACAAAGATAATGTTAAAAAGTTCTTCATTAAAAATAATTTAATAGGCCAGGCACGGTGTTTTGTGCCTGTATGCGGCCAGGGCTAGGGATCGCGATTCGAGTCCCACTTGGGCCCCATAGCGAGACCTAATTTCAAAAAAATAGCTGGACGTGGTGGCGCGCGCCTGTATTCCCAGCTACCTGGGAAGCTGAGACTGGGGATTGCTTGAGAGTCTATGGTTCCACGGGCAAAAATAGCAAGACCTAGTCTCAAAAAAATAAAAATAAATAAATAATTGAATAGTTAAATAAAATAGAACAGCAAAAATAATTAAAATTTAAAGTCATGTGGTATGTTTGACAAAGCCTTTTGATCATACTGTAGTTATATATAAATGTGTATCTGACACATACTGCTCTCTTTCCCAACGTCACCACTAAGTGCATTGAGGCATCATTTCACAAAATCCCAGAAAATCCATTCCTCTGTTTTACTTCATTTCCCACCCTTTCTTGCTCCTGAAAGATCTTGTATTCTTTACTTTTAATTCATCATAAATCACCACAAAAATTCCCCTTATCCTCTTCTCAAAATGTTTCTTTTTTCTTTAACGTTCTTTCTTTTACCTTCTTTATTTAATGAAAATCCAGTTCCTTTACAAGGACATTTGTCTGTCCTGCCGCAATTTCTAGGGTTACATTTTCTCCTCCTATAACTCTTGAACCACTGGACTTAGAGTTGGTGTAGGTGTCTTTATTTCACATTGCTTCCAGACTGTTTTTCCTCCCATCCACCCTTAACAACTGTCAATTTTTAAATGAATTTCAGTTAATTATATAGTTGAATGTTATGTACATATATACATATAACTCTCATTGTCATCTACTTGCCACCACTCCCTCTCAGCATAAGGCCACACTCCCCACATCTACTCAAGAGTCTTGGTGATTTAAATATATACTTCACAGGTGACTTATCCAACAACCTTTCCTCTAGTTCACTGATCGCTTCCCATAGTCTAGTTTTCAATTATCTCAACCACTTACTCCCAATGGTCATAACTTTGACCTTGTCATTACCTCTGACTGTGCCTTTTCCATCTTAGTTTCATCATGACACAGTCTGATTGTGACCTTTCAAGATTGTTTCCCCTACTGTGATACCCATTAATCTACACCAATTCATTAAATCTACTACCATCTCATTATTCCTCCCTCACTTTTCTGAAGACTTACCGTCCCTCTTTACTCAACTAAAACTCCATAGCCAATAATTATAATCACCTCATGCATAGGTCTTCATTTCTCTTATCTTGTTCTTACTCTAGCAAACTTATTTATCAAAATAACAATCCTAGTTAAATTCAGCTCTCCACCCACTCCACGCATGTACCTCCAAAACTGAAATTAGGTGCTAAAAACACTCAATCATGTTAATTGGCCCATTTTTAAATGTATGACCATAAACCTTAGGGCTACATTTCCCAACTTCATTTACTCTCCCACTTCCCTAGTTATATATTTCACACCTTTTTCTCTTAAAATTTCCAACACCTCCCACCTCCACAATCATACTCAGCTGTTGACTTTGCTTATTTCACTGAAACAAGTGAAAGGAATCAGAAAAGAACATAGATTCCTGTCACCACATTTACCCACCCACTAGCATCTGTACTCATGCTGAATTAACCATCATCCTATCCAGAACTAGTTTCTTCCATCTTTCTTCACCCACTCAACAGCATCACTCAAGCAATTCCTCCCCCTCTCCTCCTGTATCATCATTTTCTACCCATTTTCATTGGACCACTCATATCATGCCATTGTTTTACACTCCTACCAATTCTCTTGACTCCTTTTGTTCCCACCTGCACAACTCTCATTTGTTTCATAGGAGACCTCTTAATAACAGAGGCACTCGTCCTATTTTCTATGTGTGCATTCATTTCCTTTATAAAATATGATGCTTTAAATCGACCTACATTTACATTTTCATTTCCTTTCAATTCTAGGTTCCCTTCAATGCAATGAATATATACTACTACCAACTCCATGTCTCCATTTGGATGTCCAAAATTCTCAAGCTTAACAAGACACACTTAAGTTTTCATCTTTTCCTACCAGAAAATTTATACGCAGTAGTCTCCATCTCTATTGTGAAATGTACATTTAATTGTTCAAGCCAAACACCCTAGGATAAACTTTACTCTTCTTTTAATTCATGCTTCTTTCAGGAAATCTTCTTGATTTGAAATTTCACTTCTTTCTGACTCTGATGTTACTAGCCTAGTCTGAACTGTTCTTTTCTCCTGACTATACTATTAGAAGACAAAATGGTCACCCTGTTCTTGCATTTCCCTTACAGCCAAAAGCAATCTCAAGAGAGAAGCCAAAGTGATCTTTTTAAAAAATAAATCAGGCTGGGCATGGTGGCTCATGCCTGTAAGCTTCAGTCTATGAAGTGACTGGGGCTAGGGATCACGGTTCGAGTCCCGCCTGGGGCCCGTAGCAAGACCTAGTTCCAAAAAAATAGCTGGGCGTGGTGGCACGCGCCTGTAATCCCAGCTACCTGGGAAGCTGAGGCTGGGGATGGCTTGAGTCCGTGGTACCCCGGCAACGAGAACCTGCGGTCCCACGGGCAAAAATAGCGAGACCTAGTCTTAAATAAATAAATAAATAAATAAATGAATGAATGAATGAATGAATGAATGAATGAATGAATGAATAAATAAATAAATAAATAAATAAATAAATAAATAAATAAATAAATAAATAAATAAATAAATAAATCAGAGTGTGTTACTCCTCTATTAACCCCTCCAATGACTTCCCATCTTTCACTCACAGAAAAAGATTGTCTTCACAATAGCCTACAATATTCTTCATAATCTGGCCCCATTTCCCATCTTCCCTTCACTCTTATGTTCTTCATCATGCTTAGTCAGTTACAATAACACTGGTATCTTTAATGTTTTCAAGTTCATTTGGCATTTTCCTATCTCTTTATATTGTTTGTTCTCTACTTTGAATACTCTTCTCCAGGTATCTGCATTACTAACTTCCTCATCTCTTAGAAATTTCATCTCAAATATCACCTTTTCAATGAGGTCCACCTTGACTATTTATCCTTTCCCCTTCTGATCTCCCTTACTCTCTTCTATTTTTCTCATCACATTTCTGATGTACTATATACTTCATCTATTAATTATATTTAATATTTTATCCCCAAACTAAAATGAATGCTTCACAAATATAAGAACTTTATTTGTTAAAATATTTTGTATACATCCACTCAAGTATTTGATAAATTTGTTAGCAAATGAAAATGTTCCTAGAAGGAGATCATGGCATCCACTTCATTCATAAAATAACCTCGAAAATTGTGTGTGTGTGTGTGTGTGTGTGTATGTTGGGGGGAAGTGAAGAGCAAGAGATCTTAAAGAATATTTAGTCTCATCATCTTTCTATATATTTTTCCTTTTTGACAACATGACTAATATATTTCAAACAACATCAGAGTATATCCTGATTATAAAAGAGACAAATACAGCAAATGGATCCTTTAGGGATTGAGATTTATATTGTTTTATAGAAAATTGTTTTTCTCCTTCCTCAGAACCCTAAATTTTACTGAGGGTTGTCTTCTTTTACGGATGAGAAGATTGAGGGTCTAAGAAGTTATGATACACAGGAATACACAGCCAGTGACTGAAAAAGACAAAGCGCTTTCTCAGTCTCATCTCTAGGTCCTCATCTAGAGTTTACTTGGCACTGTTCCTTCTCTATGTCAATTTAAGAGATTAGAGCTCAGCAAACAAAATTTAAAGACTATATTGATGTTACCTGATATTCTTTCCTGCTCACTGAGGTTTCTGTCATCTTCTTTCTTAGGCTGACACAGGCAAAAATTTAGTCACTCTGCCCTATACTACTGCCACTGCTATTCTGTGCAGCAATGAGACCATTTGGTTGGAACCTGAGATTCTCTTTTCAGGACCTCGCCAAGGTGAGATGATTTGGAGAAAAACCTCACATGAGAGGGAACAAAATATTGCATTCAAAGAGATTAGCTAAGCTTGCCTAAGCATGTGCTCTATTTTGTAGCATTTGAGTTTCCTCAAATCAATTACCAGAAGTATAGTGGGAAACCTTACACATACACGTATGGACTTGGCTTGAATCACTTTGTTCCAGACAGGGTAATTAATCTATATTACTAAATATTAGAACAGTACTTTGAATCACATACTAGTCAAGTAAAAAATACTGGTTAATTGATTTATTTTTCTTTCTTATAAGCAGCTCTGTAAACTGAATGTCAAAACGAAAGAAACTTGGATATGGCAAGAGCCTGACTCATATCCATCAGAACCCATCTTCGTTTCTCACCCAGATGCCTTGGAAGAAGATGATGGTATTGCAAGCAGTGGACTCTCTTTTTACTGGGGTTTTCTGTATGTTCATTCACTAGGAGAGGAGTCACATTGATTATTCACTGAATAAGACCATTGACTTAGACAGCACTGAGGAATTTAAACTTATTGCAAGTATGTTGCATCTTGTGGTCAGATCCTTGGAAAAATACTAACGTATCATTTGCTGTCACGCTGAAACATCTATGCCTACTTTAGGTGACAGATAGGAGCAAGAAATATCATGGATTCTAGTGTTTGCCTATACTAACTAATATATATTTCTGAAAAGCTTAGAATTCTACAGTAGAAAATTGAGTATTCTAACAGACAAAAGAAAATTAGAATACAGCTTTGTAACTCTGCATTAGATTTTTACTTTTAGTTAGCCAGGGTTGGAAAGAGACCCACGGCTACTTCCTATAATACAGCAATTCAATTATAAAACATTAGTCTTAGTTAACTCTTGTTTAGCCAAGGGAGGGAAATAGACTACATTTATTGGAATTAAAATATGAAAGCTGCAAAGAAATGAATAAGAAATGTAGAGTTATATCAGGTTAAGTGATTATATATATAAATATATATATATATTTATATATATCCCACAAGTCAAAACCACAAAAAGTTTTTTATATTTTATTTGAAACAAGCAACCTACTAAATAAAAATATTTTATTGCTCCCAAAGCCTTTTAAAATACATTATTCTTTTGACTATGACAAGTACTTTTTCTAATAGGTACAGATCTATTTATTCAATCAAATTTAAAGAACACCTACTATATTCTAATCACTGTAATAAACTATTGGGATACAACAGTAGCCAAGATATGTGCTCGCTCTCTTCCTAGAGTTCATAGTCTAGGGGACATGTAGAGTCCAAAAGAAACATTTATGATACCACTCAACCAGGTGGTGGGAAAGTCAGAACAAGATATCAAATTAGATGGTTTTGTTTTTGTAATGCCTCTTATTTTATTTCAGTGATATTTAATCTGTGGTCCTTGACTCTTTTTTCAACATTCCTTAATTTCCTTCTGATACACAGGTATAGTTCTGAGTGTGGTGGTGAGCCCTGGAGCAGGACAAAAACCTGCTTATCTCCTGGTTCTTAACGCCAAGGATTTGAGCGAAGTTGCCAGAGCTGAAGTGGAAATAAACATCCCTGTCACCTTTCATGGACTGTTTAAAAAATCTTGAGCACATTTTAGCAAGAAATGTTTCTGGTGACAAAAACCAAGAAAAATATAATCAAATCTGCAGTCAAATTCTATCCAGTCTTAGTCTGATGTACTAAATGGTATTAAACTACCGAGATAAACAATTTTGCAATGTATTAAACAAAATACATAGTTTACTTTTTTAAAAAAGTAAATAACTAACCAGACTTTCTCTGTGAGACAAACAGATCATAAATAAAATCTCTATATACTTAACAATCAAATAAAAAGTGAACATGGGTTTATTATTCCTATTATAAAAGTTTTTATTCCTATTATAAAAGTTCATTTTAGGTACCTATCTGCTTCAATTATTTTTCAACATTTAAAAGTCAAAGTCCTCCGCACTGATTTGTATGTGACATTGTTGCAAGGTAGTATCATGCAAGGAGGTTTATTTACTAAATGTCAAACCAAACTTTTTATCGAACTAGGACTATCATCTAAGATTAATTATGTTAATTTTGTGTGTGTGTGTGTGTATATATATATATATATATATATAAAACTTCCCATAGATTCTCAAGCTTTATGAACCTTAACATTTCCATTGCATATAGGCAATTAATACCCCTTCTGATTTCACAATGAGGAAACTTCTCTCTAATCAACTGAAGACTCTCAACCAAATAACATCTGAGATTAAATTAGCTATTAAAAACTTATATAACATCAAAGTAATTACATAGAGAAGTGACTATAATTTTCTGAAACACAGCATGAAGTACAAATATAATTTCTATTTAAAATCATGGGTTGGATGATGTTGGGAGTTTATATTTTGCTGCCATTTCTGTTTAATTATATTTTAGTACATATACAATTACTTGACCAAATAGAGAGAAAGCACTAAATACAATCACCTGATCAAATAGAGAGAAAGTATTAAATCATTAATATTCAGGTATTAATACCTGCTACTACTTTTATTTTTAAAATTATTCTCTTCTGTGCTACTTAATACTTAAATGAAGGTTAGCAAAAGTTTTTATTCTGTCTTTATTTTAATATCTATTTTATGCTCAAAAATATTATACATCATATTTCAGATGGCAAACATTGTGTTTGACTAAGTAAAAATAGCTTAAAGCAATGGACTGACCAAGTTACTTAATGTATTTATTTGTGGTTTTTTATTTAGGTAAAAGTCAATTTTTTAATTATACCTATTAAAATATAATTTTCAAAGAAAATATAAAAATACAGAATAAGAGAAAATATAAAGTGAAATCACACAGAACCATAATTAAGCTTAACTATTATCAAGATTTGGATACTAGCTTGGTCTTTTTCCCCCCCTGGTGTGGATATTAATGTAATAATTATTTCCTCATTAGTAATTCCTAGCTAGAACTAGAAATATCAAAAGAGGGAAGCAAAAGTGCCAGAAAATAGAAAAGAATATGTGACTTTAGCTAAATATCAATGTGATGTTTTTTATCTCTAAACAGGTGAGCATAATTACACAAATCAAGGCTATTTACTCATTTCTTTTTAAAATGCAAAAGAATTACTTGCTAAACAATTACTAAGCTTTATACTTAAATCTTCAGATTTTAAAAGAATTATTAAAATTGAAAAAATATTATTAAAATTGATACTACCTACATTTGCCAATCCCCCATTACCCTCTTACTATACACTCTCCTTGAAGCAAATCTTACTCCTCTCTTCCTATTATAGGATCTTATTCTGAGCACTTTAGTGTTAAGAAAGGCGAGATGCAGATCTGACAAAGATAATGTTCTGCTAATATAATTCACCACAGAGTTCTCTATAAATTAATTGTTAATATTACACTAAGACTTATAGGAATTGCCTTTCAAGTACAGAGAGAGAAGGTGAGCTTAAAAACTTAGAATAGGAAAGATTTAATTTATGCAAAGGGGATTGACTTGGAAATTCAGATGGCTAAGATAAGGAACCTCCTTTCTAAGAACTACAGCTATCCTTTGGGGTGATCTAGTCAACTATATCCTCTCTATCTTATCAATACACAAATCTGTTTAAAGAAAAAAACCAATCAATTTAAAACAAACAATACTCTTTCTTATTGATTACACACATATATATCTGCGTATATATATATATATATATATATCATTATTGTCTACCCTGAGGTTCTCCCATCACCTTATCACTTATGAACAATCTGTCTTTTGTGCCCTCCCTTTTCCCCATTTCCTTCCTCCTCCCCCTCTCTCACTCTATGGATGGAGCTAGAAGGAATCATTTTAGCAGAAATAAGTCAGAAAGAAAGAGAGAAATATTGTATGGTCTCACTTATATGAGGGATTTAGGAAAAACAGACAAACGGACAAGAAAAGTATAAAATTGCCAAATATATAGAACAAACAATACTCTTAAAAATTTGTCTTTTTTTTTTTTTTGAGACTAGGTCTCGCTATATTACCAGGGGTTATCCCACAGACTCAAGTGATCCTCCCAGCACTGGGGTTACAGACACACACCACCACGTCCAGCTTTAATAAGTTATTTTTAAAGGAACTTTGCTTGGAGTCAATTGCTTTGCATTCTGAATACCATGTATTTATCATAGCCAAAGGGAAAGGATGATAAAAACAGTGACAATATCATCAACTGATAATGTATCATGACTGACAACCTAGACTGAATACCTCCGCTATAATTCTAAACCAGAAAAGACTAGCAGATAACAAAAATAATCACTTTCCTAGAATTCTGCAGCAGTATTATTCCATCATCCCACAGCCTGGTCAATGAATGAAATGCAGTGCTTTCCTTTATAACCTGAAAGGAAGAGTACCAGTGATTAATGATTTTAGGAAAACTATCCCCTAAGAGATCCTCTAAGACACATCCCTAAGGAATATCAAATCAGATAAGATTCATTCTCAGTGGGAGAAAATCTCGGAAAGATGGGAAGAAAGAAAATTCACATTTATTGAATACCTTCTACATTTACAGAAAATGGAAATTACTCCTAATGCTACAGACATCTTGGCTCTATCTTCACCATTTTAAAGATAAGGAAAGCAAAGCCAAATTGTTTTCTAATGAATAGCAAAATCTAAACTGAAATCTAAATCTAATACTGCCTTCACTAAAAATTTGATTTCTGTTATCTTTTGATATACTCCTTCAACCTTAAAATTGTATTTCAAATACAATCACAATCATACTACTTAGTCATCAAGTCTCGGTAAAGGTAAGATCTTTGGTGGCTCAGTAATTCTTATAACTCTGGGCGAAAGATGTTCCTTAAATAATAGTGACTTATACCAAGTATTTATTAGACCATGGATTACACTAGTTAGTTTTAATAAAAACCATACACGCAGATTTCATGATCCTGTGTTGCAGGTGAAGAAAGTAGAGTGCAATAGAACTGAAAAACCGCTAAATTTCTATGAAGAGTGGACATCTGATTCCAGATGCTACCTGTACTCATTGAGCACTGACCTATGATTACAATGAGGTGATCACAATTTTAGTATTAGACAGGTAGATTTCTTCCGATGGTATCCTAAAAGGCTCAATTTCCCTTAGAATGCAAGTACCAGGCAAAAATTAATGTGGAACACAAAATGACAAAAGTCATGTCCAATCTGTTTCCAAAGTTTGAGTTTTGCATTACACAAAAGGTGCCAACCTATTAGAACAACTACATACATTATATTATTTGAACTTAACTGGCAATTATAAACAGAACTGTTATGTCTTTCCTTTGAAGTGCCATGAAAAAGTTACTGAGACACTAAGGGCTCTAGAAACCAAGAATGTTTGAGATTCTCTGTTTAAGAATCTGTGTTTTTAACGTAGTAGGTAAATATCTAACTTCACAGGATCTATGTATAATTGAAATAGGTTCATTTCAATTATATTATTGAAGTGAAAACTCATAATCAGCCATGATCAAGAAAAACCTTTACGTATATTCCTTATTTCATAAAGACTATAATTGAAATAGGTTCATAAATTCATTCTCAAAATAAATAGTTTCATATTAGTCTTTTTTTTTTTTTTTTTTTTTTTTTTTTTTTTTTTTTTTTTTTTTTTTTTTTTTTTTTTTTTTTTTTTTTTTTTTTTTTTTTTTTTTTTTTTTTTTTTGAGACTACGTCTCTCTATTTCTGCCCCTGGAACCTCAGGCCCCGTGGAACCGCAGACTCACATTGCCCAGGGTACCAAGGACTCAAGCAATCCCCAGCCTCAGCTTCCCAGGCAATTGGGATTACAGGCGTGCACCACCACACCCAGCTAATTTTTTTGGAACTAGATCTCACTGCATTGCCCCGGGCAGGACTCAAACCACAATCCCCGGTTCGTGCAATGGCTTCCTAGGCTGCCACTCACAGGCACATGCCACCGTGCCTGGCCTCGTATCAGTCTTTACATGAAAATATACTAAATAGTTTTACTTAGTTAAGAAAAAGAAATAATATGAAAGATGAAAACATCACATTCAACATCTTTGTGATTTTCTGTACATGGGTATTTCTTATTCTAAATTTCACATTATTATACTGGACAAATAACAGGATATATTTTAAAATTTTATTACAAAAATCTTAAAACCTACTGTTCTTAAGTTCCTGTAACTTGGAGTCATTCCTATAAATATCTTCATCTTCTTCCAGAACATGTGCAAAGTGGCTATCTCCCATTTATGAGTGTAGTCCTTGTATTGGGTCATAGAAATATTCAAGATAAAACATTCAGTATCAAAAGAGCGCCCACACCTAAAGAAAAAGCATATCCAAGAGTTAGGTGAGTATTGAATAGTGCATTTGTAAATGGAGTATATTCAACTAGTATAGGAAGCATAGACAATATATAAATGGTCGAAGTCATTGTGAGCAGAGATTGAATAAATATTTTTAAATGTAGGTATTAATGGCTAAGCTGATATGAAAAAAAGGAAGAGACTTAAAGGTTTTTCTTGATCATGGCTGATTATGAGTTTTCACTTCAATAATATAAGAGGAAGTAGTACCAAACCTGATTTTATCATTTGGGAGAAATATAAGTCTAAGATGATAACTACTCACCAAACGATAGCATAGCTTTTTGATTTAGGGTTTCAAAAAGTTTAACAGATTTCTTTCTGCATGATTAGTTAGAGGCATGCTTTATGGTTTCCTAGAAGAGAATGCATCTCATCTCAAGCTTATTTAAGTACAAAATTCTTTTTTATTAGAGCATATCCTAAGACACATTTGGCAAAAATACACTAACATGCTGATAAACATCCACTGCTTTTAAATTAAGATGTTAATTGTAGTCCCCAGGGCAGCTGCTAAGAAAATGACTCAAAAAATAAAGAAAAAGAAACAGCAGGGGAGTTAGCATAGTACACTAGGAAATATCTATTTAACAGAAAAGAACAAAAGACAAGCTGTTATTAGGGGAGAAGCTGAAAAATAATATTTCTGTCATTTTTTCAGGAGTATTTGTAGGTTCAAGAAATCAATTGTTGAGTGTTTGGGGAATCAATAAAACTCCATGTGATCAAGCATTCAAAATTCTTGCATTCATTTCCATGGCATAACTTTCACTGTCAAACAGCCATCAATGACCAGAGTTATCTTGGGTGCAGGTGCACAGGCAACTACCATAACCAAATACCACAAGCTATGTGGTTTAAATGCGCAGAAATGCATTGTCTCACAATCTGGACACTAGACACCAAAGTCAGAAATCAAGGTATCGGTAGGGCTTGCTCCTTTAACCTATGAGCAGAGTTTTTCTTTGACTTTGACAGCTCTGATCTCAGTCTTCACGTGGCATACTTCATGTGTATCTTCACACAGTCTTCCTCCTGTGCATGTCTAAATTCTATGTCTAAATTCACCCTTTTAGTAAGAACACCAATCCTTTTGAATTAGAGCCCACTCAATAATTTCATTTTAATTTGATTAACTTTAAAGGCCCTATTTTCAAATAGGGTCACTTTCAGAGGTATTAGGAGATAGGACTTCAACATATCCTTTCAGGGGATACAATTCAGTTAATTACATGAATACTGTAAAGGGCCTGACTTACGAAAGAAAAATCTGTGAATATGTAGCAAACTTGTCAAGGAGTGAAACAACTCCCCACAAAAGTGCATTGGAGTAAATGACAATAACAAGAAACAGGTGAGATTTTTACCAAGTGTATTGAAAGATAAAAATAAAATCTAAGGAATACTGTAAGACAGAAATAAAGGGGTAAGGGGATAATGAGTTTGTGTATCAGAGAATTCAGCAATAGTGACAGAATATCTGAATGTTAGAGGTGAATGGCTAAATGAGGGAATGACAATTTTACCTTCCCTTGTAACTTTGTTGAACTTTTGGACAACAGGACATGAGGACAAGATGGATTGTCTTGCCCTTAATACATAGGTGATATCCTTTATTACCTCTTTTTTTTTCCACATTAATTGGAGTGATGACATGGCACAGAGTTTCTTTTAACCCTGAAAATGATTAGAACTGCAAGAACAATGTGGAAAAAAGAGTGAGTATAATCTTGAAAGTTGGCTCCCTAGAGCCCATGGCACCTATGAGCCTACTTCCTCATCTGAGAGCCCAATTCCACCCATTCCTTTGCATTTCCCTGGTGACCTATACCCATCCCTTATAACTCAGCATAAATATCACCACCTTCCAAATGGCATATGTGACTAATACAACAGAGTTATCCATAATATATGCATATATATACACACGCATATATAGTCATATATATATGACTTCCCTTTGTTTCTTTACTGTACTTTTCTGCTAATGATCTTAATATTGTTTTATAACTATTTATATCTTCTCCACTAAGCTATAAGTGCTTGCTTCAGCACCATATATACTAAAATTGGAATAATACAGAGAAAATTAGCATGGTCCCTGCACAAGGATAACACACAAATTCGTGAAGTGTTCCATATTTTTACCCAAATGCCCCCAAACTGACGAATGGCTGAAAAAGATGTGATATATTTACATAATGGAATATTATGCATCAATCAAAGAAGACAACCTTTTGTTATTTGCAGCAACATGGATGGAGGAATCACATTAGCACAAATAAGCCAGTCCAGCCCCTGGGAGGGACCCGCTCGCCACACGCCACCTCCGCCGCCCCTGGGAGCCAAGCCCCACCTCCA
>PVHY01012736.1:30551-43604 GCA_004024945.1 Uropsilus gracilis | reverse complement strand
GTCTCTTTCAATTTCAATTTTAGGGATTCATTTTCATTCTTTAGTTCGTTGATTAGGGTATGCATATTAATGCTTTCTTTTTTGTATGTTTCTACTTCCTCCCTTAGTGCATTAATTGCTTCTATCATACTGTTGTCTTTTTTTTCTAATTCTTCTCTTAATTGCTGGATTGCATTTAACATGTTAATAGAGGAATCTTGTTGCTTTTTTGAAGTGAAACTCTGGTTACTTTGAAGATATCCCTGTCTTCAGTGCTTCATAGTTTAATGAATTGTCTTGGTGTGCATTTTTAAGATCTTGAGGTTTTATCTACCTCCTGAATCTGAGAATTCATGTCTTTGAAAAATTCTCTAGCAGGGCATGGTGGCTCCTGCCTGTAAGCTTCAGCCTATGAAGTGGCTGGGGCTAGGGATCGCGGTTTGAGTCCCGGCAACATAGGGAGACCTAGCCCCCCAAAATAGCTGGGCGTGGTGGCGCATGCCTGTAATCCCAGCTACCTGGGAAGCTGAGGCTGGGAATTGCTTGAGTCTGTGGTACCATGGGCAACGGGAGCCTGCAGTTCCACGGGCAAAAGTAGCGAGACATAGTCCTGTTAAATATCCTCAAAATTTCTGCTACTTTACCTCTGTACCATTTTGGGATACTTTTCTCAAATCCAGTTTCCAATTCACTATTTCTTCTGTGTCTTTACAGCTCCTTAAACAGTACATTAAGGCTTTAATTTCATTGCCTATATTTCCTTTTCTAGAAGTGCTGTTAAGTTCATTTTGAAATTTATTTTTATAAAGAAATTTTTTTGGTTTTTTTTTTTTTGAGACTAGGTCTTGCTTTTTTGCCCATGGAACTGCAGGCTCACATTGCCTGGGTACCGCGAACTCAAGCAATCCACAGCCTCAGCCTCCCAGGTAGCTGGGATTACAGGTACGTTCCACCACGCCCAGCTATTTTTTGGGGGGGGCTAGGTTTACTACGTGCCCCTGGTGGGACTCGAACCGTGATACCTGGTCCCCGCCGTGGCTTCCTAGGCTGCCACATCAGGCTCAGCTAAAGTTTTCTTTTAATAGTTTTTAACCAATAATTCTATTATTTGAAGTGTTTGATATCTTATGCTCTGCTTGTTTATGCTTATGCTTGCTAGCTCTTCTACATGATTGTTTTCTAACTTCTTTTTTGTCTGCTTTTACTTATCAGCAAGTTTATTTAATTGGAGTTTGTGTGATATAACTTAAGCGAATATCTCTAATGGAGGTATTGTATTTACCTCTGCTCAGCACCAAGAGGTATTACTGAATCAAAGCCACGTTTGTTTATGGTAATTTTGCTGTCAAGACACTTCTGGACCACTTGAGAATTGAAAATTACTCAAGTTGAGGTGAGGGAAGACTCATGGTTATAAATTCTAGTTAAAAATTTTTTTGTTTTGCTCAGAGCCTAAGATGCATCAGACTTTTTTACTTTTGTTTCCCTGTACAGGTGAGTGAGCTTTTTCTAATTACCTTTTCTTAACAGGGTATACCAAAGGGTACCCATTTGGTGGCCCTGGTACTTTGGTGTTGTTTTTTGTATCACTCCTCATGTAGCCAGATGTCTTCCATCTTCCAGTGTGTGACTGAAAGTAGCACTGAATGCACAGCGTTTGCTGATGCTCTCACCTTTCTGGTTTATACTTTTCTGTTTTCAGCCTTCAGGGATTTTCTTCACTTTTTCATGAATGCAGCTCTAGCTTTAAAAAGAAAAAAATCTACTTCCATATTCTCCCCCCATCTTATAACCCATGAAACATCTTAACCTCATGTGCCCTGGGAAAGAAAAAGATGTTAAATATATATATATGTGCAATCAAATAAAAAATTTTAAAAAAAAGGAATGTCGGTGGAGGAATACAGGTTTAGATCTAAGATAACAACTCAAGTTGGTTATCTAAAAATCAGTCTCTAATTTTCACTAGGGGACCTGACAAAGAAAGGTCATTAATTCTACATTTTTTCTGTTGTTACTGCTATTATTGACACTGATATTTATGTTAACTGTATTTTACTAGTACTCCTCCTTTGACTGTGACCACTTATTATCACCATTACCACAATCACTCCTTTCCTGGACTTTCTCTAATAGCCTTTTCCTAATTTCTTCACTTCTGTTCTTATTCTTTTATTAGCCATGCTTGCCTTTATCACTTTTCATCATTCATTCTCCATTGTGTAACCAGACTAATTTCAAAAAAATGAACTGGATTATATCACTTCTCTGCACATAGGCTGCCGGTATTGTCCATTTGCTCAAATAAAATGCAAGCTGATCTGGTTAAACATTATAAAAAAAGATCTTAGATATAATTTTCAGTGTTTTAAAATAGTGCTTTAGCATCTGAAAGTTTTTCAGATCATTTGAAGAGCCATACTACCAGGAAAAAACTAATATGCAGAGACCCAACTCCTTAGGAATGTTTGTGTTTTGAGTTCTCATTCCTAGAGAATGATTTGAGTTGGAAGGATGGGGGAAGTAAGGTGATCATGGCAAAGAAAGGAGTATAAAGAGAACCTTCTCTTCCCAGATGCCATTATCTGCATTTGAACTCCTGCTCCTTTAACTGTGGCCAACTGACCAGCAGTTAAAGCATCCCTGTGAATTTGTATTCAAAGTCTTGGGCCCTCTGCCAGGCCTACTGACTGAGAATCTGCATTTTAACAAAACCCTCAGGTGATATGTATGCACAACTGAGAAGCACCAGCTTAGGCTATGTGTGATGTAACAGTCTTCTATAAAATGAGTTTTTCTTTGAGATGAAAAACCTTCACCCACTCTTGTCATCCATTTCTCAGACTTAGTCCTTTTACACCAGTTAATTTTTAAGCATTTTAGAGCACTTCCTTGAAATGCCTTTGTACTGAAGTTTTTAAGAACGATTCCTATTGGAGATGTATTATATTGAAGATGTGTTAATATGACATGTTGTCATATTGGATATGACAGCAAATTCTTACTTAAGAAATAAAGAACAAAGCCTTTAAGAAATTCTCAGGGCATTTTCTTCCTATTCAACTCGAGGGTAGATAAGTAAGAAAGTGACTCATTATGCGTAAAGAACTTGACACTGTTTGTATTCCCCCCCACACACACACACACTGGAGTGTTTATTCTGTACACAGTTTCCATATTCCCAGTATTTCTTGATTGTTGATCTTCTGATTAGAAATATTCCAAAATTAAAGGATATCTTTTCAAATAAAATAAATAAATTTGAGATGAATAGGGAGGTTTCCCATAGACCTTCAGAGTTGCCATGTGGGCTTCTCCTGCTAGAATTATAATTTAGTTCAGATAGCAGATAATTTATCATATGTCCGTGATGTGTGGGATCAGGTTTATCACTAGCAAAGTATAGTATGTTTCTGTTCATTAGAAAACATATTTGCGTTATATTTTAAAGAACTAATACAAATGTTTATGGAGTTAACGTAGTAGGTGGGACAAAGATGAAAATGAGACTTCTTGAATATACCTATTTAAAAATTTTTTTGAATTTGGTTCTTGAATCATTTTAATATATTGTGTCATGTAAAAGTTAAATGAAAAAGGCTTTCCTGAAACTTGAAAATGAAACAGCTCAATGCATGTGGCACATTAGAGAAAAGCATTATTTGAAGTGTTACTCAGACATAGTATTTTTGACCTTGCATCCTTACAAGGAGATAATATGTTAAACATGAAAAGAACTGTAAAGAAATGTAAGACTTTCTGTGAGCCATAAGAATATTCTTTCAAAATGGTTATTGTGATAATGTGTGAAATAAGCAATGTGTTAGTGTTAACGTTAATATCAATAGAAACCAAAATTTTTAACCTAAGAGCAAAGTGAGATACATCATTGAAATCCAAGTCAAATGCTTTAAGATTAGATTTGAATTGTAAATATTGCTTTCAATTCATAAATAGTATTTATTTCTTTTTAAATGGGTATTTTCTATTCCTGTCCACTGGAAAGACTTGAAATTGTGACAACTCAGTAGGAATGAACATGGTTAGTAAAAAAGCAGGGCTTTTGGAGAAGTGCCTGATTCCAAAGAATGTCATATTGAGCTTGGACTTGCTTCTGCCATAAAGCAGGGAAACGAACAAACTGCTAGAGTTATATCAGTCCCCACAAGCCAACTTGAAGGAGTGCCCACTGGCCAGAGATAGGATGTTGTTGATTCTTTTGCTGTCCAGATATGTTTTAGTTTGATGTGGTTCCACTTGTTTACTTTTATTGCTCTTGCTTGTGCTTTGTTGTCATATGGAAAAATTCATTGCCAACATCAGTGTCATGGAACTTGTTGAGTTTCTTTCCCCTATAGTTTTTATGAGTTTTGGGTTCATTTTGAATTCATTTTTGTAAGTGTAAGCTTAGATAAAAATAAGAACCAAATGCAATGCATGAATCATGTTTGGCTTTAGATGAGGAAAAAGTTCAAAGGACATTTTAGGGGACATTTGGAAGATTTTTAGTATGATTGGGTTTCTGATGTTGAGATTACTATAATTTTGTTAAGTGATAATGGCATCGCGATTACATTCTAAAAGTTTTCCTTATGAGTTAAAGATGCATTATTGAAATAGTCACAGGGGAAGTAAAAGATGTGTGGGTTTGTCTTTATAGTACCAGCAAACAAAGTGGGGGTAGAGGAATCAGGTGAAACAAGATTTGTAATCAGTTGATTAACTGTTGAAGCTGAATGATAGGTCTATGAGATCTATTATACTTTTTTTCTGTAATGAATGCCTGAAAATTTCCATTGTAAAAGTGCTTGCAGTGTCCTACGGTCTTAGCGTCAAGACTCTCTTTTGGCTAGAAATATAAATTGTCAGAAATACGGACTTTTCTGAGAAAAGGACTCTAGCGCTGGGTCTTCTTTCCTAATTCCTTATGATTAATTTTGATCTTTTTGACTCAAAGGTTTTGGGTTTTACTGTGACAAAGGGCAGCCTTTCATAAAATGATAAATGTTGACAGTGGAAAAAGTAGATGTGGAGTAAAGATATTTTCAAAATATGTATACCCACATAGAAATCTACTTATAACTATTTTGAAGAGTTTTTTTCTCACCCTATGGCCTTATTTTTCACAACAAATTTCCCAAGTCCAAAATGACTAATTCAGACTTTGTTGAGAGTCAGACTACTACAATGGCAAAGAGTTGGAGTCACACACACTATATTCAATCCCAGCTCTGTCGTCTACAAGCTGTGGTGATGGAAGGCAAATTTACTTAAACTTTCTGAACCTCAGTTTCTTCAGCTGTTAAATGAGAATAATTACATACGCATTTCACACAATAATGGTGAGAATTAAATGGTCGTATTTCACATATGGCATGGTTTAAATTACTATTTGCTTAGAATACTGTAACTATATAATAATAAGTGTGTGTGTGTGTGTGTGTGTGTGTGTGTTGGAAAGTTGAATTCAAGAGCATGATCATATGAAGAGATACCTCCTGTCCACCTTTAAAATCCTTCTCAAGTGAGATATAAAACTTTATTTCAGTACATTGAGTCCACTTCTCCAAAGTGAATCTCTAAAAAATTCCTGTATTTCAGGAGTTGACTACTCAGAAGTGCAATGGCAAATGTTTGCCTCATTTCGCTTTGAACATATCTTCTCAACCTCCCCCCAGAAGGAGACTGAGAAGTGAAAACGAGACTTCAGGATTATCTGGTTAACTGAGTAAGGCACTTCTAGATATCATCTAGGCTACCTATGTGAACAAAACCCAGCCTGTGTCCCCAGGAAGACCTGGAACTGGTCTGTGTGTCTTCAGGGCAGAAGGAATAACATGGTGGTAAGAAAAGCAAATTTGAGAGTATTTTTCATTGGAGTCTTGACTTCCTTGCCTCTTTGGCAGGTTGCCTCTCCTTTGCACCTCAGTTTTTTCAGTCATAAAATAGAGTCTGCTTCATCAGTTGTGTGGATCAGATGGGAACACGCCTTGCTTCTAAACTACCGGTGACCATACAGATTTGTTGACGTTTTTGCAGGATGTGTCAGATGTCCTTGGGTATCCCAAGAGTCATCAGAACGATTGGGGTAGTCCCCTGCATGCTCAGTCATCTTTTTGGGAGCATGGTCTGGGTGCAGAGAAGTTCTGAATGAGCTGCTGGTTCCCTTTGTCTTGTTCTCAGCCTCTTGGTGTTGCTCCTTAGCCTACACAAGGAAGTTCCCCAGGATGTGGTCCTTGAATTATATTATAATGTCCCTCAGAGCACACAGAAAACCCGACTCTGCAAGGTGTGCGAGCTTACGATCCTTGGTCACACTGAAAACTTGTATGAAGACAAGTCCTTACAGTCTTCCTTAGGCATGCTGACTGGTATAGTGGGTGTTGAGATGTGGTGTGAACAAACAGATGTGGAGTTTGTAAGCTCTGTGGGATGTCTACTGGGACTTCCAGATGTCTGGTTTAGCATTGTCCTCTAAAACTTCCTATAAGGATGAAAATGTTTTTATATCTGTGTAATTCAGTAGCTATTAGCTTCAGATGAGTGTTGGTTTCTGGGACTGTAGGTTGTGTCACTATTTTTTTAATGAATTACGTATATGTATACACCGAGATTTTTTTACATCATTGTATACACCGAGATTCTCCCACCATCATGTTACCCATGAACCACTGTCTTGATGTGTCACTAAATTTTAAGTTATATTTAATTTTAAAACATTTAAAATCAAATAGCTGTGTTAGTGTCTACCACAGTGGCAATGTTGGATTACACTGAAAATATTCTAAGCAAGTTGAAAGGGCATACACCCAGGTCAGAGATGTCCCTTCTTAAGAGTTATGTCACTCAGATCTGGTTCCAGCTCTACCTTATGCTTTGTGACTGGATGTAATAAAATGCTGCTGACAGCGTACCTTAAAAACAACAGAAATTTATTCATTTTCAGCTCTGTAGCCCAGAAGTCCAAAATTAACTTCATTAGGGAAAAGTCATAGTATCCACTGGACATATTCCCACCAAAGGCTCTAGCAAAGTCTCTACTTTGCCTCTTCCTACTTTTGTGTAGCCACATCACTCCCTAGTCTGCCTGTGACCACGTGGTCTATTCAGTTTTTTAATTTTCTCCTGCCTCCATCTTGTAAAGACACTTGTGATTGTGTTCAGACTCAGATACTCCAGGATCTTCTGTCTCAAAAACCTTAATTTAATCACATCTACCAAAAAGTTTTTCTGTGTAAGGGAACATTTAAGGTTCCAGATGTTTGAACCTCTTATTTTTGGAAAGCCATTACTCTGTCTATTGCACCTAGTAGTATTTAGTTGCGATGGGCTTGTTTTCAATCCAATACCATGACTGGGTAATTGATGTGTCAAAGTTGCTACCTGTCCCTGTGGTCACCCAGGGAGAATTTTCTCAGCTTTCTGAGTGGGGGGTTTGTTTGAAAAACAAATCTGCTCCTGCCTGCATTTGTTTATGTTAGTTCATCTTTAATAAAAGATTAACTCGGCTAGTCTTCCAATTCACACAACACCAATCCTCCCCGCCCCAGTTTCGAGTGCTTTGGCTCAAATTTGCATTGCTGATCTCTGATCTGCATCTGAATGAGGGGATAACATTTGTTGTATCAGCTGGGTAATTGATGTGTCTAGTAGCCTTCCTGTACATTTGAACTATAAAGGATTGTCCCACACCCCCACCCCTCACAGCCTAAGAACAGTTTGTGACTGGTTTGGAATGTCATGTTTTACTATTACTTAATCAAATCTGAAAGCAGTGGTTGGGGAAGTAGCTTTTGTAAATATTGCTTTCACATTTCAGTGGATGCCAAGTGTTTTCATTATTATTGATGTTCAAAGTTATTGGAATAAAGCACAAATCTACTTGTACTGCAAAGTGTCAACAGTGGCCTGGAGTGGGGTGGAGAGGAGAAAAATGAATTTGATAAGTTTGAATAAAGAATCCGTTGGCTGGAAGATCTTTATTTTTTGCAAAAGAGGCTGGAAAGGGCAATATTTTTCACCAGAAGAATATAGAAAACACAATTATAATTTAATGTGAGTCATAGCACTGTGTTGTTTAACCAAGGAACAAAACGACTTAGAGGAAGAATACAATCACTTCAATTGTGTCTCCTAAGAACGTGTTGTTCTGTTGATCTGCTCATGTCCTTGGGTTGAGTGACTGCCTGTCTATTCTGTTCCCCCAAGCTTTAGTACTAGTCACTGGGCTAGGGTTGTGTCCTTGGGCTGAGTGACTGCTTGTCTATTCTGTCCCCTGAGGCTTTAGTCCTGGTCACTTGTCTGGGGCTGCTTTTCACAGAATTAAGAATGATAATGTTTAGTAAGTACCAGGCACAGTATTTATGCTTCACTTGATCAACATATTTAATCACCTTACCTCATGGGTAAGTGTCATCAGCCCGATTTTAAAGTGGAGACATTTGGCAGCTTATCTTCATACCTTGGGGCTACCAAGCTACAAGGTAATCACAGCTGGTGTTCAAGCCAACACCCCCTTCTCCAGTGTCTGCTCCAAGTCACAGCCGTGTCTTTTCTGAGTAAGATGGATTCGGGAACAACACCCTTCACTTTCCCTCCACAGCCTATGTAACTGCTCTGGCAGATTCTGCCCCTGTGATATTCTTTCATGGTCATTGTCATCAGGGGTATTTAGGTCCTAAAAAAAATTATGTCCTAAAAAAATTTGAGCATTATTTTTTTTTTAAACTATCTTTTCAATCCCACATGTATTTTAAGATAAAAGAGGGGAAGATTTGGTTCCAGGAACAGGAAGCAAAAAAACTTTTCACTACTTTTTTTGAGACTAGCTCTTGCTATTTTTGCCTGTGGAACTCAGGTTCCCATTGCCCAGGGTACCACAGACTCAAGCAGTCTCCAGCCTCAGCTTCCCGGGTAGCTGGGATTACAGGCGCGTGCCACCATGCCCAGCTATTTTTTTGGGACTAGGTCTCGCTACGTGCCCCCGGCGGGACTCGAACTGCGATCCCTGTTGCAGGCTTTCCAGGCTGCCACCTACAAGGATGCGCCACCATACCCAGCCCCTTTTCACTACATTTAAAGAAAATCTTACCTACTTTGTGGTAGGGGAACTGTTGTTCCTTCATGTTTCTAATTCATCTCTGACTGATGAGCTTATACTCTGGTTTTCAGGGTGTGGATACTTGAGTTCCAGAAGCTGGTACCATAGAATACTGCATTCAGGAGCACTTTATTTATGGACTAACCACAATGTGCCAGACCTGGGTTGGAAGTAGGGGCACACACTTGCGGACTTGGATGGTCTCCCAAAGCCGTTGGTGTTTTCGTGAGAGCTCTGTTGGCATTTTAGACCAGTCCCTCACTCTGAGGGTCTGTCCTGCTAGGCTGTTCAGATTCCCAGCCCTGACCCACTGTATTTTTGAGCTGAAAACACCACCACACATTTCCAATGCCTCCAGAGGGCGCTACTGCTCCAGGTTAGAACTGCTGTCGGGAAGACAGTTGTGGAACAAGTTTGACACTGTCCCCAGTGTTGGGTCTGCAGCACACTTGTCTCTTTTTCTAGGAATGTGGACCTTACTAAGTTAGGACAGTAGAAGGAGGGGTATTTGAAATAGCAAAGGTAAAATTAAATTATTGGCATCTTGGTGAGAAAAATCCGTGTTTTAGCTTCTCCTGGCTGAGCCTTGACTAGGCAGGCAGTTTCCCCCCTTCTTTCACTCCTCCCTTCCTACTCACCCACTCTCATTCCTGTGCATCAGTTCCATCAGAGAGAATCAGATGAACCTGAATGGCAGCCTGAGCCCAAGGCTGAGGAAGACCTTGGCCAGGAGGGGTAGGGAGGAGTTAAGTTACCCAGAGCTTCACACAAGAAGTAGAAGACTGCTTGATAAGACTAATGAGCTAACTTGGGAGCTAAGGAAAGATGTCTTTTCCCCACCCTCTAAAGTCTGTGTGTGTGTGTGTGTGTGTGTGTGTGTGCGCCTGTCTGTTGCTTCTACTGATGCAAGATTTTTCCAGTAACCAGACTGCACTCTCCTTCCTTCTTGCTGTTAGGAGCTAGCAAAGGATTTACAGAGAAGAATGAGGCTAACCCTGCCCTCAAAGAACTCGTCATCTGACCCATATTTCTATCACAAGATCACGAGACCTACTAAGTGCTAAGCAATGTCTGGGATCTTGAAGTGAGTAAAGTAAGCAATCTTTGCCCATGTGGACTTTAAAGGCTAGAATGAGCAACAAGCTGTTTAGAGGAAATTTATGAGATTAAAACATTTTAAATTGTACCCAACCTGTGTTGACAAAGTTGTGGAGGGACAAGTCCTCCTAAGAACTGCAGGAGCTATAACTTGGTAAATCTCTATTAAGAACAGAATTTAAGTATTGAGTCATACCCTGTGATTCAATACTGCTTCTCCTGCTTAGACCCAGAAGAAACTGTCCTAAGAATATACAGAGACCTGTCCTCAGAAAGTTCGTATCAGCTTTCTCTACAGTAAAGAGGAATAAAGGTCATTTCCTAAGTGGTAGGAAAGCTAAGTGTTTCTCAGTATACTCAGTTTTAAAATTCCCCCCTATTTTAATCATTTGTAGCCCACTCTGATAGCTGGCTATCAGTAAGTACTAGCATGGTTTGTCCATTGAAGAAAGAAACTCTCGAAGAAGGAAGAAACCAAGTAATACCAAGTTATCTTAGAGCAACAAAACATTTATTCCATAGTTCTGGGGATCTAGAGGTTGAAATCCAAGGGTCAGCAAGGCAGTGCCCCATTCAGGGCTCTAGGATGGATACTGTTCCTTGACTCTTGCAGCTTCTGGTGACCATTGCCATTACTCCAGTGCCCATCCCCATCTTCAGAGGGTCCCCTGAAGTCCCTGTGCTTCTCCTTTATCGCATAAAGGAGTCATTGGATTTAGGATCACTTGGAAATCCAGAATGACCTCTTCTCAATGTCCTTAATTACATCTGTAAAACCAGTTCCCCAATTAAAGACATTCAAACATCCAAGGGCTTGAGACACACACATCTCTTTTTTATGTGCTACCATTCAACCCACCACAAGATAATTGCTCATTGCTGTGATTTTATAGTGCCAACAGATAATACAAGGCTATTTTCAAACTAAAAAGTGGTTCCTGACTCACAATGAAAATGAATAGTTCAGTATTCACTGGAGTGCTAGAGAAAGCCTGAAGTCCTCTCTTATCCAAGTCAGATGATTTCTTAGTTGACACTTGAGAGGTTTCTTTTAAGATGTTAGCAGAGGGAATAAAGTTGTGTGTTGTAAATGCTGGACAACATGTTTTTGACAGTGTAAGTCCCCAGCTCCCTGGCAGAGAGACCACATCCAGCTTCCGATAAGTCCCAGCACAAATGTTGACAACAAGATCCCTCACCAGATAGATTTGTCAGAATAGAAAACTATAAATTAAATTAGCAGGGAGAAGCTGGGTGTGAGAAAAAATGTTCACGTTTTGAGGCCATTTAATCTATTTTAAGTAGACTCCCAGAAAACTGGCTGTGAATGGTGGGGAGGAAAGAAAGGACAATGAACTTGAAACCTGATAGACCTGCTGCATGGTTTCCAACATAGTTTCATCTGATCCTGAGGAAGTCGTGCTCTTACTGGGTCTATCTCATCTCCTTTCGACTTCAGGAAAATCATAATTCTCCCTGGTACAAGATTATCTCATGAACTGTGGGGTGGATGCATACTATTAGGGTGGCTGCAAGAATAAAACAATCACCCTCTGAGGGAGTGCCTTGCCCATGATGGGGCACTCACAACATATCTATTGTAATTCTAAGTTAGAACTGTTCAGTGAGTGACAGAATGTGCACCTATAACAGCAATTTAGGTGTGCTGTCACACTTCAGATTCACCCATTCCTACGAGGTTTCACCAAAAGCATCCTGGAATTTAGCCACAATGGAACAACTATTTTGGATTAGCCCTTCCCCCACAAGCAACTCTACACCTAACAAAGTTTTGGGGCAAGGTTCGTTTAACAGTAGACAAGCATAATGAGACAAATGGGAACTTCAGAAGTTGAGTCCATAATCCTCCAGATCTCTGCCTAGGGACATTATTCTGTTTGTGGCAGAAATAACTGGAATTCCAGCAGAGCATGAAGGAGCTCCCATCTCCTTCCACTGACTGAAGGAGACAGAAATCAGAATTTAGTGCAACTGAAGAAATGGGATAGGTGGCCCAGGAGATGGGTGAGCTATAGAGGGAGACCTGTGTCTGGATGTCCCCCTGGAGTTCCTGCCCAAGAGATTCTCATGCAAGCTACCAGGTTTGCTGTAGGGCTGAGACCACGGTCTGTGCAGAGGGGACAGTAGTCCTGGGACCGCCTGGCTGTTCAGCCCAGCGAGATTGAGGGATCTCATTAATGACTTGTTAATGCCCCTGACTTCCCTGGCTGAGATGCCAGAAAGGTCATCTCTTAGGAGCAAGGACTTCACTAGAGTATGGTTTCTCAATGCTGCTGCTCTTGACATTTTAGATTAGAGAGTTCTTTGTTTTGGAGGGGGAGGTCTGTGGGCTGTCTTGTGCATTATAGAACATTTAACAGCATCCTTGGCCTCTACCCACTTGATCCCAGAAGTACCCCACATCCATCTGTGACAACCAAAGATAGCTCCAAACCTTGCCTACTGTTCCCTGGGAGCAGAATCACCTAGGAAAAGACCTACTTTGTGTGATTCCTAACTAGCCTAGACTACAGTCCTGACAAAATGTGCACTATGAAGAGCATGGGAGCCTAGTCCTACTAAGGTAGAGGGGCTTGGGAAATCCTGGACTTTCCACAGAACCACAGTAACAAATCAGAAAACTAAACCCTCACTAGTTCAAGATAGTACACCAACAGTGAACTGCAGAATGCATACCTTTTGGGGAAGATCACAAAATCCAAATGTGGTAAACACTGACTTTATGATACTAATCTTTTCTGCAGACTTGATGGGATAGTGAAAATATTAGAATGTAAGTGCAGTAATATATTGATAATGGGTACTTTTTTCTATGACAGTGGTACATCACCAAGCTTATATAAATACCGATTAGC
>PVHY01012736.1:0-30451 GCA_004024945.1 Uropsilus gracilis | reverse complement strand
GTCATCTGAAAAAAGCAAAACAAAACACTAAACCCAGGATGGTCCTGTGTTTGGACAATGAAAGCTGTAAAGCAGCTATTATGAATATGTCCAGAGAATTAAAGCAGTAAACAGGTAATCTTGGCAAAGAAATGGAGAAGGTAGAAAAGAACAAATGGAGGCCGGGCACGGTGGCTTGTGCCTGTAAGCTTCAGCCTATGAAGCAACCAGGGCTAGGGATCGTGGTTCGAGTCCTGTCTGGGGCCTGTAGTGAGACCTAGTTCCAAAAAAATAGCTGGGCATGGTGGCACGAGCCTGTAATCCCAGCTACCTGGGAAGCTGAGGCTGGGAATTGCTTGAGTCTGTGCCTGCGGTTCCACGGGCAAAAATAGCGAGACCTAGTCTCAAAAAAAAAAAAACAAAAAACAAAAAACAAAAAAAACAAATGGAAGTTCTAAAAGTGAAGTGGAAATTCTAGTAGTGAAAGTAAAAACTGAAATGAATAATACCTGAAGGAAATTAGCAGGCGAATTGAGATAGGAAAAGACAGAGTCGAGAACTTGAAGGCCAATAAGTGGTAATGATCCAATCAAGAACAGAGAGCAGAACAATTTTTAAAAAATGAACTGGGCTTCAAGGATGTGTGGACAGTCACTTCGTCTTAATGACTGTTTAGGACAGTTTTATCTGTGTGTAGCTGGTGGTCCAGAAGGAGAAGGAGGCTGAGAGAAACTACCTGCAGCTGATCTGTGTTAGAAGAAATGTCCAAGTATATCCTTCAGGCACATGGGAAGTGATACACCAACCAGTCTAGGGACCATGTCATATAAAACAACAGCAACAACAAAAATTGCATAGTCAAAGCAAGAATAATCCCAAGCTTCACATGTAGTCTTGTCATAATACTCAAATGAGCCATATTCACAATCCACAGCACACACCCTTGAGTGCTTTCAGTAGTTCTAAAATAATGTGCACAAAGTCTTTTGGGCCCTTTTCCATTCAAAACGTGGAAACTAGCATCCATCATGGGCTGAACTTCTAATGAGTACGCATATGGTCGAAGTGAATGTGACTGATTTCTAAGACTGGATCCCCAAAAGGTTTTGCAGCTTCTTCTGTTCTCTCTCCTGAATCAGTCACTCTGGAGAAACCAGCTGCCATGTTGTAAGGACACCCTATAGCCCTTTGGTGAAGAACTAGGCTTCTTGCCCACAGCCATACTAGAGAGTCTTCCTGGAAGCAGGTCTTCTAGTCTATCAAGCCTCCAGATGACTTCAACCCTGGCTGACATCTTAACTCTGACCTCATGGGAGATCTGGAGCCAGAAGAACCCATCAAAGCCTCTCTGCAATTCCTGACCCACAGAAACAGTGAGATAAATGCTGTTGTTTTGAGTTGCTAAATCCGGGGTTAACATTATGCAGCAGCAGTGCCCTTCAACCCAGTCCTTGGTGTATGTCAGTGACCACCTCATGCAGGGCAATGGTTCTCACCTGTTTTTTATTTTCCTTTGTTTTTGAAACTTCCACAAATATCTCCTATGTTTAGGCCATGTTGCCCCTTCCCCTTAGGGCTAGAGTTTTTTCCCTCTCTCTTTTTCTCCCTCTATCCCTTATTGTTTGCTTGCTTGTTTTGTTTTTATTGTTTAACCTTTCCCATCTAAAACCCCCATTACTGTTTCTTAGACTCTACTCCCACTTTCCCCAATTACACTCCCAAATTTCCCCAATGAGATCCTGTCCTTGAGGACAGGTCAGGAGAAAGGGCAAAAGGAGGAAATGTGGGGCAGTAATGCCAATTTTTCTTCAACGGGCGGACAAGTGGGAAAACTATAGGCACACGTTTATCACTCAGTTTTTCTCCTGTGATATTGGTATTTACAACCAAAGTTTGTTATTTGCTTATTTTATATCAGGTCTGTAGTAAGAACTTTAGATATATGTATGCTAATCTAAAAAAATACACCCCAGTGAAGGAGATCCCGGTTTTATCCCATTTTTAAGGGAAAATTGAGGCATAGAGAAGTCAAAATACTTGCACACTGTCACACAACTGTTGAGCAGCAGGGCCAAGGTTTAAAGGTCTGTGGAACTCCTAAGTCCATGGCTTAGGTCCATATGCATAGTCCTTTAAATTGGGATGCAATAAGCTCAAAATCATTTTTGACTTCTACAAAACCACAGGACTGACTTCTTCCAGATTCAGTGTCAACGAAGACATTTTAAAATCCGTGTTGCCTAAACTCCCTTCTTGAGCCAGGAAGAAATCCAGGATTTCCAAACCTTACTGGATTCATGGACACTGTTTTCTTTAACTTGAATCTGAGTGGAAAATTCCTGGAATGTCTGGGCTTTGGAAATGAAATTTAATTTGCACATGCATGCATGCATGCACAGTCACACACACACACACACACACATGCACACACACATACCCCAATCGTTACCTTTCCATTTGTCAGGTGTTACAGTATGCAGCAGGACCATTTGCTCCACTGGATGAAATTACACATCCCCTTGGTGCGTCATCGGACATGGAAACCCTTCCTCAACATATTGAGGTTTGGCTCTGAATAGCAGTTGCTTCTGCTGCCCGTGTTCTTTTAGACTTCAGGGAAGCCACATGCCTTTTTAAAAAATGCTTATTTTTATGATTAAGAAAGCAGCACAATAAATACAGCAGAAAACAGAAGGGGAAATTACTCACCATCCAGTTCCCCCAGAGAGTGATTATTCTTGTGACACACTCATCAGGCATCCCCTTGGGCCACCAGATTCTGACCTCTTCTTAGGTCCCTGTTTGAGCCCAGATGTGAAAGGTTTCTATTTCAGGACTTTCTGGGGTTTTTTTGCCACTGAAACTTGGCTGATCTGTAGCTGAGACTCTTTGCTCAATTTGGAAGTCTGGGAGCTTAGATTTTCCTCCCATCAACCCCACTGGAGGGCTCCCTGTGATGAAAGGGCCCTGCATTCCACTGTCCCAGCACATGCTTGTTTCTTGGAGTCATCGATGGTGTTGTTGACTGTAACCATTTTTTCCCTTTCTCATGAGGGTAGCATCTATCCACACCCTTTGCTACACCTTTGACTTCTGGAGCAATCCCAGAAAGTGGAATTTGTTTCTAACAGAGGTTGTTCCTGTAGGTGGATTATATCATTGGGCTTGGCCATGTGATTTGCCTTGGCTAGGAGAATGCGAGCAATGGACTGGAGAAGGACTTATGTCATGTCCATGCAGAAGCTTTCAGTGAGGTTGCAGAGTTCAGCTTGACCGCTAGCCTTGCTTGCCATGAGATCTGTATGTCCCAGGCTTCAACTGTCCCTTCACCCTGAGTCCCGGAGTGAGAAGAACTGTGAAGCTGAGCTGAATCCCATTTCAACCAGCTTCTTATGATCCATTGGGGGGAAAAAACCCTAAGATTGTCTCCTTTATACATCTCCAAATGGAATGTACCCAGTCGTTCATCCTTAGTGAGAACCTGTTCTGTTTGAAGTGGTTAGGTTTTGAGAGGACAGACTGAGATGGGGCTCATGAGGGATACAGTACAGGAAATCTGTGCTCTTCTAAAACCTGGGAAGAGGTGGAATGGGAACTCAAAGGACATGGTAACTCCTGCCTCTGGGGACCAGAGACTTCCTTGAATAGGGGCTGTTGGTCTTAAAGCACAAGGAAGAGTTTGTAGGCAGAGGTTGAAGGGCATCCTTAGCAGAAAAAATAGCAAATTAGAAGCTCAAAAAATCAGATTGTCCAGGAGTCAGAGAAGAATTTCATTAGCTAGAGGTGTGCTTGGGTGGGGTTTTGGGAGATGAGAAGGCAGGGACTGAGCAGCAAGGGATCCCAGACCTTGTTTAACGTTGTATGGAGTCTGGGCTTAACTGAGGGATGAGGGGCAGAGTGTTGAGTTTGAAGCCCCTGATCAGTGTTTTTTGAAAGATCACTCTGATGACAATATGGAATTTGAAGAAGGCAGCCTAGAGGGTGGAGGCAACTAGGAAGCTATTGCTGTCTTCTGAGAGTAAAGGATGGAGGCCTGACATGAGGAAAGGCGAAGGAGGAATGGGTTTATAAGCTCTTTAGGAGGCAAAGTTGACAGAACTGGAGACCTGTTGGATGGGGTGTGACAAAAGAAGGGCCTAGGATAATTCCCAGCTTGCTTTACTGGGCTTTACCGGGACACTGGGAGAATGGAGGTGGCCTGCACCAAGATAGAAGATGGGGAGGAGCAGGGTTGTGGGGAAGAAGATGATGAATTGTCACCTTTAAAATGCCAGTGCCCTTGACATATCAGGCTACTGCCCCATAAGTGTCAGCTGGGCTCCTGCATCTGGAATGCTGGAGGGATCTGGGAAAAGAAGGGCAGACATGGACTGGTAGGCCATAGAGGGTGGCAAAGGGAGTGATGAGAAACTAGACAGGACATCACACTACAAAGAAAATACCCAACTGCTGATCTTACCGTTGATGTTACTGTTTTCTTTTGTTCTTGCATGTACAGTTTACGATTCCAAGTCTGTGGGGAGACAGAGTCCAGTTGGCCATATGGGCAGAAGCCTGCCTGCTGGCTCAGGAAGGGGCAGGAGACTGATTTTCAGCTACTCAGTACAACTCAATGTAGGCAAGGTCATTTGAGAAATCAAGTAGGCAAGGTCATTTGAGAAATCAAGATGATCTCAGCTATAAAAAGGGGGAAATGGATGCCAGGTGATTCCAAAATGACAGACGTCCACTTGAAACGCCATCACTTATACCTCAGTTTTCCTTGTGTTGACTGCAGAGAGATGGAGTTAGGTCACCTATTTCGCCCTCCAGAGTCAGAGCAACTGGTTTTCATGTTTTTTTTTTTTTTTTTCCCAAACAAATAATCCAGAATATCTCTAGGTAGCCAGCAAGGGGCCAAAGCATTTCATAGGAAATATTTCAGAAAGAAAGCATTTCCTCAAGCAGTTAGTTATTTACTTCATGTCTCCGGGGCAGAAGTAACCGTGATGACATGTCACTCCTTGGATAAAGCCTGAGCTGGAGCCATCAAGGGCAGCCTCTGCAAGCTGCTCAGGACAAGTTTACCTAACATTTATATCTGACACCCACCACCCACCAGGGTCTTACAGCTGTGCCTACTGCCACGCATTATTTTATTTAACCCTCCCCAAGGAGATGTAGAGTGGACTTTCCCTAGTTTACAAACAAGGAGATGGGACTAGGTGACTTCCTGCGACTTACCCCAGGGACAAGGGGAGAAAAGTGGCAGAACTGAGCTGACACCCTGAGCCTGTCTACGAGTCCCAGGTAGATGCTGGGAGGCAGGCTGGATCAGGAAGTCTTGGGGTGTGCGTGTGCCTGAGGGCCTGCCTGGGACCAGGTGGCACCAGGGCTGGAGGAGGGGGGGGGCGGATAGGGGCACACAGAGCTAGAGGCGAGAGTCCCAGAGCTGCCTCCTGCACAGCCTGCTCTAGGGCCAAGGTCTGGTCCTCTCCCAGGGAGAGAGGACCTGCTTTCTGGCCGGAGATCCACGTGTGACGCAGGTTTCACGGAGCAAACCCGCGGATTTCACCCATGAGACTTGCCCCGAGTAGAGGAAGTACTTCCCCATTTGCCCGGACAGCAGGAGCGGATGAACTGACAGCTGGGTGCGGAGGAGCAAGCAGTGGTGGGAGCAGCGCGGGCGCTGGCGTGCCCAGAGTCTGTGTCTCACCGAGGCACCGGGCTGTCTGCACGGTAGCTTTGACTGCAAACAGATCGGCCCAAGGAAAGTAGGTCAGGGCGGCCAGGCGCTTTCCTGCGACGCTGCATTCCCTTTCTCCCAGGCGCCCTCCCTGCCGCTGCCTCATTCCCAGGTTCTCTGCGCGGTCTCCAACTGGTCTATCCCCCTTCTCCATTCCCCCTCCTACCTCCCCCTTTCCCTCCAGCCTTCCCCTCTCCTCCCCCTTTTCATCTTCCTTCTCTCTGTCCTCTGACACTTTCCCTATACTCACCGCGTGTCTCAGCACTTAACACCACCACCAAACTATTGTCTTTTTGGAGAGACAACTGCTTGCCTTAAATCAAAGGATGCAGAAAAGTTCACAGGGGAAAAAGGGAAAATTCCACCCCTCAGATGTAAGCATGGGTAACCCCCAAGGAGCACTGCCCCCAACTTGTCTTTGGATAGATGCACATACTTCTCTGCACAGCAGTTAGAGGGTCAATGTCTTTTATAAACACAAGATGCTCCTTTTATGAAAAAGTACTCATGCTGATTTAGTTTTATATGGGTCAATACAAAATAAGTCATTGTAGTGAACTGAAAGTAAGTGTGGAGTTTTAAATAGGTGCCCAGACCACAAGAGATACAATTATTCTTTTAAGAAGGGAAGAAAGAAAGATTGTGAGGGAGAGTTGGAGTGGGATGACAAAAGTGGGGAGAGAGATGACAAAAGTGGGGAGAGAGACAAAGAGAAAAGGGGAGAAAGGAGAAACAGTGAGCATTAATTGTTGGTGGCTGAAAAATTTAAACAACTGCCTGTTTTAGTTTTTGGCTAGTTATCTCTGCTAAGAGAGGTGAGAGCATCCATATGATTGATTTCCTCCTGTCCTTCTGCTTTTGTTTCCTGGTTTTTAAGACTTGTGCTGTGATTATTTGTGATTTTCCAGGCTTAGACCAATCATTCACTGTATAAACACATCTCCCATGGTATGACTACTCAGTGCTCATCAGTAGCCCCTTTTCCATGATTGTAGCAGTCTCAGATTATTTATTTTATTATGCAGTTCTTGTCTGAATTTCCTGTAAAAGTCATTGATTCAGAAATGATCCAGGACCCTGATATTCCTTGAACAGCATCATTGACTGGGTATCAAGGTCTCAGGATACTCACATTCAGAATACTACTCATCATTCCATGTCCTCTGGCTCTGGATGCTGCTTATGGGATGTTAGAACTTAGCTTGGTTTAGCTAATTACTTTCTTGTGTGTATGATTTAATTTTGTTCTTGGGTGTTGGAAGATTCCTTTTGAATATGTATCAGCCAGCTTACTATATGGAATATATAATGATATAGTAGGATATATTTGTGATCAAGCATTCTGAGTAAAATTTCCTGTAATCACTTGTACCCTTTTGTGCTGGAAAATCATTCTTCTAGATCAGGAAAGTTACTTCAAGTATGTTTTTAAGTCTATCTCCTTAAATCCCTGTGGAATATATATATTATATATATAATTTATATATATATGAAGTCAAATAGCCATATATTGAATAATTTTTATCTTCCATATCTATTAGTTCCTCACTGATAGTGATAAGATCTTTGTCATTTTAGTTGTAAGGCAAGGTTTTTATTTTAGCAATTCAATTTTTAACACAAAATCAGTTCTTTCAGGCTGTCCTGAATTATTTATTGGTTCCATAATACTGTTTGGTCTTCAGTTTGTTTCCTCAGTTCTTCAGTTGCCATTTAGAAAATCTTATTCTGTTGTTTTATTATCTTCTTTGGAGCCCCTGTTTTATTGAGGATTCATGTTCTTATTTGTTACTGTAAGCATGAAATAGTTGTAAGGGATTTCCCTTTCTTTTCTGAATCAGCCATTTCTCCTTGGTTGACTTCTTTGTTTTCTATGTGCATGCCTCCTTCCTTATTTTCTTTTTTACATTAACTCTGTGGTTTTTATGCCATTTCTTTCCATCTTGCTTATGCTTAGGCTGCTCTGACCAGACATTCTCTTTGTAATATTTTAGTGTGAATGACTTCTTCATTCTCCCCTGACCTTATCTGAAAGCACATTGTTGCCTCTCTAAGATATGTTTTAAGGGCTAGATATTTTGTGCTCTTTTCATTTACCTGCGGCCTGAGGAGTTGGTGGAGGGAGGGAGAGGCATCAGCTGGGCAAAATGCTTTATGTTAGAATCAACTGTCCTCTATTCTCTCTGTGCCAAACATCCTGGATCAAGGTTTACTCTCCCTCAGCTGGCTTTGTATACCCTTTACTCAGGGGAGGACTGTCCTTATGTTTTATTTTCCAATTCAGTATATAGGTTTGGAGCCTTCCTTTCTATGTTCACTTTCCTCTGTAGATTCATGCCCTCTATCTAGTTCTTCCCAGCATACCTTTCTACTACTTCTGTATCAGAACAGGAAAAAGAAAAAAGAAAAGATAAGCATTAGGGGGGTAAGTAAAGCTTTTCTAGATTTGGGGAAATTAAGTAAAACCTCTCTGGATTTTGCTGATCTATAGATACAACTTCCAGGGTATTGCTTTGGGGCAAAACCAACTACTTTGGGGCAAAACCAACTGCTTTGGGGCAAAACCAACCAACGGGTACCCCATACTGTTAAGGAGAAAGACCCATGTTGCCTGTTCTAGGGTTTGGGATCTTCTTGTTCATAAAAGCAAAGTAATCCAACTCTAGAGTGCTCAAATTATTTTCATTTGGTTCAAAGGTATAGAGAGGGAGAAGAGGAATAGGGGAGAGAAGGATTTCAAAATTTGAATTCCTGATCAGACTTCCAAATGAACCATCCCTTAGGGTCCAAGAGCAGAGCTGACAGGATAATGAATCCTGTATACCTTCTGTCCAACAGGAAAACACATGGTGCAGGACCCAAAGGGCTGGGAGAAGAGAGAATCAAAATCCAAAGTGTACCATACAAGCTGAATCCACGGTGAGATCAGGATGGCAGCTGGCATAGTCTCTCAGGATAGGGAAATAGTGCAACCTGCCAAAGTACTAAAGCCAGAGAAGAGACAGTGAGCATGCCAGTGTTCAGTGTCCAACAAGCTTGCGCTTGCTCAACTCTGTCTTTCTTCCCAGCAGCCCCCTGTTCAGGAAGTCCTGTTCACAGCATTCTGGGAGTTGTAGTGCTAGGTGCCAGAGATGGGGTGGAGTGGAATGTCCTGGCTTGGCATCCTCTAACAGGCTGAGGGTAGCTTGAGAGCTATGCTATGTTGTACCTATTGCTTTGCTGCAAAATGTTTTGTTTCTCTCCTTAACTGGCCTTTCATTACTTTTTAAATCTTCTTTGATGGCAACTGATGACTTTTTGGGTTTTTGCTGGTTTATTTTGCTTGTTCTGCTAAGAGTTGGGGCTGAGAAATTTTGAGATGCAATTTTAATCATCTTAACCTCTTAATTTCTGGATTTATGCTCTGTCCATAACTCCCAATTGTCCACTTTGCTTTTAAAAATCCCCTCTCACCCTTGACCCTATTAGTTCATTTCATTGTTTAGTTACTCACACATTCATCAACATGTAGGTTTAAGACATGGTTGTAATTATACTATTTCTTCACTATTGCTTCCAAATTACACATATTCTGCATCCCTGTATCAAATTGATCCAAAAAGTTTAACTAAATGGAGAATATTGTCATATGAGGTGAATCTACCCCCCCAAAAATGGAAAATTGAAAAAAACCTTTAAGTTGTTAAAAGATAAGTTGAGAAATAAATTAAGTTATAGGCATATTCTTTCATCTTAAAAATGTATTCCAGCCACGTTCACTTTAGTACCAACTCATAAACACACACAACAGTCCCCCCAAACTGCTGAAGTTGTTTTAAATTTGTGTCATCAGCCCTGCTATTTATTAGAATCCCAACTTCCTGTTGACACATTGCATTAAATTTTTGCTAGTTCCTGATAATGACAGCGTTTTGTTTATATGGTCGTTTATTGTTTAGAAAGTATTTTTCTTTTTTTTTTTTTGCCTGATACTCATTTTTTGCTTTAATTTACAAATGAGAGAACAAAGACTTAGAAAGGTAATTTTCCTACACAGATAATAATGGAGAAGCAGTATAAGAGAAATGGAATGTAACGCAATTCCTATACTTGCTTTCTGCACATTATTGGCCTCTGCTATCTGGAAATATACGGGATATTTTTACTTATGGGAAATAACATATAGTTCTTGTCTGTGGTAAAAATCCAGATAATACAAATGTATCCTTTTTAACCAAGACTACATCATTGGTATTTAAAATTCTCAGTATCTCGGATGTCATTTTCAGTGGAGATGTAATTTACAATGTGACTCTCCTTGTGTTGGACAATTCAAAGCACTGTTGTTATTTCCCCGTAATTGCAGAGAAAGTAATAACAATACTTGTGACATACAGCTTTTTGCTTTTATTGAATTATTTCTTTAGGATAAGTTTCCAGAAATGA
The DNA here is from genome assembly GCA_004024945.1 of Uropsilus gracilis. Taxonomy (NCBI): domain Eukaryota; kingdom Metazoa; phylum Chordata; class Mammalia; order Eulipotyphla; family Talpidae; genus Uropsilus; species Uropsilus gracilis. Next base: position 20,322 of record PVHY01012736.1, on the reverse strand, counting down.
AATTATTGGGGTGTTTTACAATATTGCTTTCCAAAGAGGTCATCTTAATTTATAATGGCACTCTAATGAATGGTATTTTACTTTCACTCATGTTACAAATTGTTTATTTTGTGAAACTGTGCCAAATTGGGAAAGTTTTAAAATGATGTGTCAAGATTATTTTAACCTGTATTAAAATTTAGCAGCATGGATATTTTTCTCCTATGCTTTTTTACTACCTGTATTGGTCCATATAAATTATCTATTTGTTTGTTTATATGTATGTATGTATGTATGTATCGGTCTATCTTTATCATGTAATGTCCATATCGATCTGAATTACTTCTGGTTTTGATATATTTAATCTAAGTATTTTCCTGTTTGTTTGTTTGTTTTTTCATATTTTCAAATGGGGTCACAATTTACACAGAACGAAAATCTATCCTTTTTAGGGGCTTTGACGAATGCATATGATTGTGTCACCATCACTGCAACTAAGGATAGTTCTATACCCCCAGATCCCCTTGGACCCCTTAGTTACAAACTCCTTCCCCCTACCTGAGATCCTGGTAACCCCGATCTGTTTTCCTCTCCCATAGATTTACCTTTTCCAGAATGTCATGGAAACATACATATTTAACCTTCTAGTCTGTCTGCTTTCCCCTGACATAACCCATGGTCATGTCGTGTTTTTTTCCTCCTTGCTGAGCCAGATGCCATTATATGGCCCCAGTACTAACAATGTATGGTCCCACCACCCTACTTTAAGCTTTAATATTCTATTTTTTAGTTTTATCATGTCTCCTTGAAAATTTTTGACTTTTAAATATTTAAGTCCACCAGCCAGTCTTTTCCTTTGCTGTCACTTCTGTTGAGATTTTACTTAGCAATTCCTTTTGCAAAGAAGTAAATTCTAAGCATAGCACACGTTTGACCACGATCCTTTCAGAAACTGGCTGACATTTGTCAACGCCTCATCTTCTACTCCTGTCGGACAGTTCTGGGCATCTAGTATGAAATGGAAATCTGGGAGCTCTTTTGCTGTGAGCTGTCAGCTTTGGTGGAATTTTAATCATTTGTAGCAGAAACAAAATGCCAAAAATAAACATGTTTCCAGAAAGGTGATGCCTGGTACTGCAAGGGGCAGTGTCACTGAGGACAGGGGAAGTCAGGGGCATCTGGTTGGGCTTCCTTGGTGCACTGAGTGAGAGTGGGTATTATTTTCAGTTCAAGGAATTGGTTTGTTTCATGCTAGTGTGATACTCAAGTAATCAAAGACTCTGGCTACTTTTTTTCTTAGTATATAAAATTTGTTTGCATTGATTGATTGATTGATTGATTGATTGATTGATTGATTGATTGATTGATTGCCTTTCAGGTATTCCTCCCTCTCCCCTTCCACCTATTCCCCCCATTGGTCATTCCATCACTTCTTTCACTGCCAGTTATAAGTCAATTTTTAGCCATTGGAGTAAGTCTTTTCTTTCCTGGAGCAATGTCCTTTTGCAAGGTGGAGATGTGTTTTCTTGGGACACACTTGGTTGTGGGTAGCCATTTTGTACATGTTTGTATCCTTTTAGTGCCTCCTCCTTTTTACTGGTTGAGCCAATTTCTGTCACATTTTGTTTCTTCTTTGCTTTATGGTTCAGTCTCTGGCATTGGGAGTCTGTCTCCCAGTCAATGTCCCTATAAAATGTTCTTGATTGGGATAGGCACTGGCGGATAGTTGGTCAAGCTTGTTGTGGGGCCTCTGCCCCATCTCTGTGGCCTTCCTCTCCCCTTGAAATGGGAAGGTGTTTTTGGCAACTTCTTAAAGCAGTGACATGCATACATGATAGTTCATTGTCCACATCACTTTTAAGACTGAGTTTGCATTGCTTCCTTGGATATGTGGGGGAAACAGATTGCTCCTGGGATATTCGCATAAGAACTCTTATTCCCTACTGGAAGGTGAGCCTGTGACATAGAACCAGGGTTTACCAAGTCCCCGTGGTTTTGTCTGGTCCTGGCTAGAGATGCATGAGGTGCTGTGTCCTGGGTAGAATGTTCCCCTTGGTAGGATGTCTTGTTGAGCCTCCTTAAACCCCAAGAATGAAGGCCCTGCCTTAGAACAGTCAGAAAGAGGTACAGGGAGCACGCAGCCTGAGTGGGTTCAGGGTGTGTTATTTCCCAAGTTGGGAATGCTACCATTTTGGAGCCAGGTTCATAAATAAACTGTGCAGCATGCAGTGCCGTTGACTTGCCCTCTGAAAATGTGACTAGAGGTTATGTAGCTCTCTCTAGTCCCAAGAACTGCTTGAGGAAGAAAGAAGCACAGGTAGATTTGTATGGTAGAATTATGGAGTCATTCAGAACTGGCAATGCATAACCAGTTCAAGGACCTTTATGTCAACAGTCAACTTCAAGAATGTTAGGATAAGATGGGGGAAATAGACTCAGATTGTATTGAAGAATATCAGGTGACTGGCCTGAACTTGTGATGTGCATCTGATGTCCTGACAAAATTGCCTTAATGTGAAAAAAATTCACCATAACTGTTTTAAGCTACCAGTGTGATATCACTGAAAGGAGACTTGGAAAGAGGTGAGTGGCATCTGCTCTCTATCTAATCAGCATGAATTGACTTTAACACATTCCTAAGTCTAACCAACAAGATTTCGTAAGTCCCCATACTACCATAGGACCCAGCTTTCCCCTAGACCCTTACTCCACCTACCACAGCCATCACTATGACCAGCCATTTAAGAAAGGCCCAGGAGGAGAGGATTCAGGGTCCATGGGGGACTGTCACTCAGTCTTTGATTGATTGATTGACTTACCCATTCAAATAATCATTTTTGAGTATAAGTCACCTGAGAGGCACCATTACATATGCTGAGGGTTCAGCAGGGAGAATAGCAAGGCTTATAGTCCAGTGCTGGACCACAGTGAACCCCAACCACAGACACATGTGATCTCAGATAATGGTAAGTGCTATGCAGAGAATTTCAGCAATGTTGATGGGATGGAACATTCTAGGCAGTGGCTTTGGATGGACCACTAGGGAAGACTTCTCAGAGGAGGTAACATTTAAATCTGGCCGAGTTGGAGGTCAGTAAAAAGCCAGGTATCTTATCTGATCTCTGCCACTCTGCCCTCTCCCGCTTTGGTTTTTCTCCAGAACACTCAGCATCCCCTGGCATGAATTTACCTTTTCATTGATTGTACTCCTAGTGCTTGGAACAGTGCCTGACACATACTTGGCATTCGTGAATATTTATTAAAAGAATAAATAACTGGGCACAATTGCAATCTCACCCCAAAAGTCTAGGCATCAGATTTAACACATTGATCCAAAGTACCTGAAGTTTGCAAGTCAAGAGGACTGGGTTTCTGTTTCCAGGATAGGGACTCAGAGATTAGCAAAGGGATTCTACAGCTTTAGGCAGTCAGCACATGATGGATGTTAGGTAAACAGGTTCTATTACAGAACCTTTCCTTGAGGTTAGGTGAGCTACTTGGTAGAGGAGGAAGAGTACAGAGTTCAAGTGTTCTTAACTGAGCCCCTTCCAGCTCTCTTGCATGTGAGTCTGCTTTGTGGTTAGTGTTAGGTCATGGTCCATCAGGCCCTGGACATTGGGAAAGCATCTGGCCTCCTGGAGAAACAAGTTTCCTCTAGGCTCTTGCTTTATAGTGCAGAGGGATTAATCACCAGGGTAGAGCTGCCCTACCTTAACTGAACGGGGGTTAGGTCATTATACCAGGGGCAAGATCTTCCACAGCACTGGGGTTATTCTCTCTCTGTCTCTCTCTGTCTCTCTGTCTCTGTCTCTCTCTGTCTCTCTCTCCTCACTCTCTCGTCTTACATCATTGTTCCTTTTTTGTACAATATTTGATTTCTCCCCTCAGGTGTAGTCCCTATAAATCTCCCACCACCACATCACCCATGAACTGTCACTATAGTCCCCTGTGTTCTTCCCTCCCCTGTTTTGACCCCTTGGTCTCCCCTTCCTCTGAATGCCTCAAATCAATGATTTTCTTACTAGTTTTATCTTTTTTTTTGTACCCTTTGTTCAGCTTCCCTATATTCTTCCTATAAGTGAAACTATTCCACAATTTTCTTTTTCCTTCTGACATACTTCACTGAGCGTAATCCCTTCCAGCTCCACCCGGGTTGCTGCAAATGGCATGAGTCTATCATTTTTGATTGCTGAGTAGTATACCATTGTGTATATATGCCACATATATTGATCTGTTTGTCTATTTTTTGACATTTAGGTTGTTTCTATATTTTAGCTATTGTATATAGTGCTGCAGTAAGCCTAGGAGTGCAGGTTTCCTTTCAAATTAATATTTTTGTATTTGTTTTGTAGATTCCTAGGAGTGGATTTGCTAGTTCATATGGTAGCTCTGCTTTTAGTAACTTTAGGAATCTCCACACAGCTTTCCACAGTTAGCTGGAACAGTGTGTTTTCCTACCAGTAGTGTAAGAGAATTATTTTTCTCTACATCCTCATCACCATTTGTTGTTGCCAGTTTTTTTTTTTTTTTGTTTTGTTTTGTTTTAATGTGGGCCATTCTTACCCATATGAGGTGGTATCTCAGTGTGGTTTTTTTTTGCTTTTCCCTGATTATAAGTGATGTTGAGCTGTTTTTTTTTTTTCATCTTCTTGTTGGCCATTTGCACATTGAAGACTCTGGCTTGCTCGGTTTCCGTTCAGTGAAGAACTTCTGAGTTGAGGCTCAGCACTTTCAATTCTTTCTGCAAAGGTGGTTCCAGATGGGACTTTGAGCTCCAAGGAAAGCTCCAGCTTTCTTCGACCAGACATTTCTTTAGCAAAGCCTTACCTGCTCTATGTCATTATCTTTTATTCTCTCATACAACAAATGTTCTTTTTTTATAATTAAAAAATTGATTGTACATATGTACATATCTCTTGTGCCCAAAGAGCTGGGCATGGTGGCATGTACCTATAATTCCAACCTTGGGAGGCTGAGGCTAGGGATCACTTGACTCTGCAGGTTTGAGACTACCCCGGGCAACATAGTGAGACCTAGTCTCAAAAAAAAAATAGCTGTGCATGGTGACATGCACATATAATCCCAGCTACCTGGGAGACTGAGGCTAGGGATCACTTGAGTCTGTGGATTCGGGACTACCGTGGGCAACATAGTGAGACCTAGTCTCTTAAATAAATAAATGAATGGGTGAATGAATAAATCTCTTGTGCCCATCCCTCCCCTGACTTTTCCCTCCTCCCTCTCTCTTGTGCTCTCATAAACATCTGTGTTGCTGGTCATAATTTTAATTATACATTCATTTGCATGGTTTTAAAGATTAAAACCATGGATTTAAAAATTAAAACCTGTTGCTGATACTAGACTGCAGCCTCCATGAGGGCAAAAGTTCAGTCATTTTTTTATTCCTTTGGTATCCTCAGAATGTAATTCTTGAGAAATAGTTTACTGGATGGATGGATCATGGATGAATGGATGGATGGATGAATGGATGGATGGATGGATGGACAAACTCATGAAATGAGAGCTTTTGCCCAGTTTCCTGAAACTGCAATGGCATACATCATGTAAATCCATGTGAAAGCTGACCGTATTCCCCTCTTGGTGTACTGGGAGATGTGTTTGGAAGGCAGGTGGGAGTGAAGGAGTCACCTAAAAGGCTTTTGGTAGCAGCATCTAAGATCTGTTCGCTCTGGGTATAGAGTGAACCCAAACTCAAGCTGTGGAAGTTCAGGTATAGCCAAGTTCTCCAAGGAGGAGTTAAACCAGCAGGTTTGGGAGGGTCTACCTGTGGTTCACTTTCGCAGTCAAAGTTGGAAAGGTAGAGCTCAGCCTGACGATGGGGGAAAGGAGGACTCATGCGGCAAACCTCCTTGGCAAAACTCAAGAAGGTGCACTAATTGGAGGAAATCTCCTAATCTTCTGAACCACTTTCCTGAGCCCAGTCAACCTCTTTCACACCTTCTGCTCTCCTCTTTCTCCTTGTAAGATGACTCATGGTCATGGCCAGGGCTTGACATCAGCTGCTCTGGAATCTGCAGGTTCTTCTCCTGGACCTCGTGGTGGTGGGTGGGGGGCGGGAGGGAGGGTTGTCCTTGGCCAGGCTGTGGTGGGGATTATGCTGGCCTAGAGATCTCAATGGACCCACTCCTTAGTTTTTGAATGTTATATCAGTGTAGACAAAGCAACAAGTTGTTTCAATTTTTTTCTCATTGTAGCCATTTGCTACTGAAGTCAGAAAGGACCCCCTAGTTCAATATCTGATATTCAAGCAGAGAAATAGCAATTTCCAACTTGGAGAGGTTAAACAGGTACTCATACTATGCAGGGAACCTGAGAACCAGCCCCAGAATGGCCGAAACCATTATATTCTCCTCCTTCCTGTTTAGCTCTCACTGCACAACCCATAGAAATCTGGACCTCCCTCCATGTGTCAAACACCGAACTCATCGCTTTCCCTGGTGTCCCTCTCTCAGTGACTAATACCAGTCATATATCCATTTGTTTCATTTGGAAAACCATGAGTCACCTCCCACTCCTACTTCCTTTCACCCCCATATCCAGTTACTCACCAAGCCCTGATGATTCTGCCTCCTAAATGTCTTTCCATTCTGTCCCTTCTCCTTTTGTCTCGCCATCATCTTTAGCATCTCTAGTCAGGGCTACAGAGTGAAGAATCATCCTAACTAGCCCCCCTGCCTTCATTATTGCCCCTCCTCAAGTCTGAGCATAACACGTGCCTCAGGTGTTCTGGGTTCCCTTAAGAGAAAGGTCCACCATGATCTCCGCTTTGTGAACTGTACTGGCTTTATGCCCTTGCTTTCCCTTCTTTGCACTCTAAGCTCCAGCGATAGACCTTTTCCAGTTCCCCCAATGTGTGACCGTTCTTTGGAGGTTCCCTCCAACCCAGTTCCCTTGCTTAATTCCCAATGCTTATCCATTAAGTCCAGATGGACATCTCCCTTTGCCCCCCACCCCCTAGCCAGTGGCCTTTCCATAGGGCTCTACAGTGTTTACTATTTATCCTATCATGTTAGGTATCAGTGGTGTCATGATGGCATATTCAGAGTTGTAGCTTCATTGCCTAGGACAGAGTTGCATGGTAAGTAGTATGTTGACACAACAAAAGCAAGAGAGAGATTGACTTTGCTCCAAGTGAGCATATTAAGACCTGATAGGTTACCAGGAGTTGTTAATGAGAAATTATGACTTTCTGGATATTAACAGTGATTATTTTTAATGTCCTCCCACATGATTCCTCCTCCATTTCCTCTTCCCCTGCCTTTGTCTTCCTCCTTCCCTCCTCTCTTGCTTTTTGATATTTGTATTTTCCCTCCTATTTTTAATGACTGAGAAAAACCATACATAAAATCTCAACTCCTGGAAGAACCATTGGTTATTGCTAGCCTTATACCTTTCATCGATCTTGACCTTGACTTCTGTTGGGCCTTGCATGAAGGAGCAGGGTCTCTGAAAACATCCCTGTCAAGAACAGTTTTGTCCTCAGATGGGGTATCCAGGGTATCTTGCGAGCATGAGGTGATCATGATTATAAACTTTCACGAAAGACTTCATCTTTGACCATTGTGTGTGTGTGTGTGTGTGTGTGTGTGTGTGTGTGTGTGTGTGATGATTTTCTTCTTGCCGGTCTGCCACCTTGGGGGAATGCTGTTGACTACAGGGGCAGGGACAAGCTCCTGGCCCATCAATGTTGTTTGCCATGACTGCTAAGCCTCTGGAGCAACAGCCAGTAAGACCAGCACCACCTTCCTGATGTCATGAATTTGTCCATTTTGACTGTACCCCCTTGGGCCTAATGCTAAAGGAAAGGAACAGCATTTCCCTTTGACTTATGTCCTAAAACTTTTACCATCAGCAAGTCTTTATTTTGCAATAATGTAAGAAAAAAACCTCTCATTTTATTGCCACAAAGAGTGAAGTTTGCATCACAAGATGTGATGTTGAGCCCCGTGCGCGGGCCCTTGGAGGCTAGCTGTGCCCCTGTTCTGGATGCATATTTCATATTTAGCTACATTTCAGCATCTCCAGGATTTTCAGTCCATTAAGATAGATGTACTCAGATGAAATGGCTAAAAATAAAGTCCTTAAAATGCTAAAAGTAGGCAAAATAGCAAACGGCATTTAAAGGGGAAGCAAAAGTACTCTGTTAGGTTGAAATGCTAGGTATCATGGAAAAATGAATTGATTTTGACAAATGCTTGTGCTATGTAGGAAATGAAGGTGGACATGTCCTTAGACAGGGAAGCTGGAAGCACTCAAGAGCAGAGGCGGTAACCCCACAAGCAGCATGCGTGTGTGTGCAAGCATGTGTACGTGTGTGCTATGTGGGGCCACAAGGGTGACAGTGCCACCTACTGTTTGCTCTTGAGGGTCCTGAGATCTGAGGGGCTCCCAATCTACCTGTGACTAGGCAGCTCCTCCTGGAAGGAGAACGTTGTTCCCAGTGGGTCACTTGCACATAATTTGCAGACAGGATAAGGGGGACTGGAATTTTTGTCTCCAGTTAGGGGCAAAGAGCCTCTGGGTCTTGTTCTTCAATCTGGTCTGGAAGACACTGAAATGTCCAGCTAAGTCCCTGCATCCATCCCAGACAGTTCCTCTCGACACAGCTGCTCTGTGTAATACATTCTCCAAACCTTTGTGGTGTCAGACAGGCATTGTCTGAATTTATGGATCCAGTAGCGGAGGAATCCAAATGGGACACGATGGGGACAGCTGGTCTCTGTCCCCAGCGTTGGGGGCCTCAGCTGGACAACTTCCAAGGCTGGTGCCTGGAGTCACTGAAGGCTTCTTTGATCATCTGGTTGATGTCAACCACACACTGGGGTGCCAGTTCTCCATGTGGTTCTCTCCACTGGGCCCATCTTCCTTGTGGCTTGATGATTGGCTCCCCAGAGCAAGCATCCCCTAAAACTGCACCTCAGAGGCTGCATCTTTTGGGTGATACACCTCAAGAGTCATGTAGCACCAGTCCCTCAGTGGAGAGCAGTCCTAGCCCTAACCTGATTCAGAGGGGAAACAGAGACCTCACTTTCCAAGGGGTGCACCTAGGTCACACTGGATGAGCATCTGGGATGGGAGATCTTTTGGTAGTCCTTTAGGAACTCCCCTACTCACAGTAGCACCCCCTTATATGCCTAGAGTGAAGTCAAGCTTCATGTTATATCGCTCACTCCCCCCGCTCCCCAAACCCTCACCAGAAGCCCCTTCAACCCATCTCTGTTCTCCAGCCTGCTTCACACAGGTACTTCAAAGGCTGGTACTGTTTTTGCCCATCTCTGCAAGGCTGACTGCTTCTCTTCAAGTCATGGATTCAACGCTGTCCTTCAAAGACGTCTCCCCTGGTGACCCTAGATTGGCTCAGATACTCTCCATCCATCACCACAGCATCTCTGTTTCACTTATTGGGCTAGTACTATGTGAGCTTATGTGTTGGTTTCTTTAAGTGTAAGGCGTTTGCTCACTTTGTTGAAAATGTGTTCCCATGCCAGCACAGTACTTGACCAGTGATACTCACTCCATAGAGATGTGGCAGTTGAACAAATAAGTGTGTCCAGGTGTCAATCTGAGATGCTGTTGAGAACTAGATTGTAGAGCCCTAAATGATCGCACCTCCACTAGGTCCTGGTGCTCAGTTCCCCACTCGTATTTGCAAGTTTGCAAGCCCTGATCTCATGCTTCAGCCTTAACCTTTTTTTTTTTTTTTTGAGACTAGGTCTTGCTATTTTTTTTTGCTTGTGGAACCGCAGGCTCTCGTTGCCCGGGGTACCACAGACTCAAGCAATCCCCAGCCTCAGTTTCCCAGGTAGCTGGGATGACAGGCGCGCGCCACCACGCCCAGCTATTTTTTTGGAACTAGGTCTTGCTACGGGCCCCAGGCGGGACTTGAACCGCGATCCCTAGCCCTGGCTGCTTCATAGGCTGAAGCTTACAAGAATAAGCCACCGTGCCCCGCCTAGCCTTAACCTCTTGTGCTGACTCTTGACATCTCAACAGTGCTAGGTGTTAACTGGGGAACCACGCCTTCTAGTGGCCAGATATGCTGGTGGCCGTGACTGCTCCAAAAGAAAGCCAGGCTCTGGGATCCGTAGGTTAGTGATCTAGCTGGCCCTTCTCACCTGGGGACTCAATGAGATTCGTTTCCCAGGTCTACCCTCAGCAAATCCAGGCCAGGGTGGTATTAGCAAAGCTTCCTTTTTATTACAATTGGTGATATGAGGAGAGACCCCATCACACAAGTGTGCTACAAAGGACTGCTGCATCACATATAAAATGCTGCAATGATTAAAAATCTGACTTCTATCTGGGTGTCCCTGGACGAACTGACAGAGCAGCTATGACTCATTTTTGGCTTCTAACTTCCTTGATACAAAGCATGTAATTATGCCTTGACCCCATGGCTAATCCTCTTCCCTTCATGCACTGGCCTCTGGCAGAGTGACTTCCTTGCAGATCTTCACACCCGTGCAAGGTACCTTTGTCTCAGGCCCTTACTGCTCCCTGTTCTTTCTGTGCCCCATACTCTTGCTCCAGGTTTTTTCACAGCTCACCTTCTCATTTCCTTCAAGTCTTTTCCCCAAAGACATCTCCTAAAAGACATGAGAGCTTCACTGATCATTCTTTTTATTTATTTATTTTAGAAATATTTTATTTATATATATTTCATATCTTTGTATTCTCCAGGGTTCTCCCACCATCTCCTCTCCCTGACCGCTCTCACTCATCCCACTACTCCTAGCTGTGTGCTTTAGTTTGGTTGTTAGCTTGTTTTGACTTTTCTTCTTGGCCTTTTGTTTCTTTCCCCTGTATCCCATATATTAGTGAAACCATCTGGTTTCTGTCTTTTTCTTTCTAACTTATTTCTGCTGATATGATTCCTTCTAGGTCCAACCATGTTACCTCAAATGCATCAAATTTGTCATTTTTACTTGATGAGTAATATTCCGCTGTGTATATATACCACATCTTTTTCATCCATTCGACTGTTTTGGGACATTTGGATTGTTTCCATGTCCTTGCAATTATAAAAGTACTGCAGTAAACATCAGAGTATAGGTGTCCCTTTGTATAAGTATTTTGTTCCCCTTTTGGTAGATTCCCAAAAGAGCAATTGCTGGATCAAATGGTAGTTCCATTTTCATTAGTTTGAGGGTCCTCCATACAGCTTTCAGGTAAAGATGCCCACTCTCACCACTACTTTTTAACATTGTACTGGAAGTTTCAGCTAGAGCAATAAGGCAAGAGGTTCTTTTTAAACCTGTAACCTCTCAGCCAAGGTAGGGACTATGTGCTCCAAGGAACTCAGCTTGTCAGAGTGTCATGTCTTCATAATAATTCTTTTAACTCATTATCTGACTGTTCCCACCAGACTTGAAGCTCCAGGAGGTCAGATACTTTGCTTTCTTCACTGATGTTCCTCAGAAACTAGGGCAGTGCCTGGATCATACAGCATGCAGGAAATGTTTGTTAAATGAAAAGTCATGCTAATAAGAACCAGCCTTTATTCTGAATGTACAGTGGTTTTGATGATCAACACCAGCAACCTGTGAGCTATTTCTTTTCATTTCTGTAAAAGAAAGGGAAACTGAGAACAGAGAGGTCAAGTAGTTTGCCTGGGGGAACCCAGCACTACCTGACCAAGTTTGGAATAGATTTCAAGTGTGCCTGATTTCAAGATCAATGCACTATATGCTCTCCCACTGATATAGACACCCAGAAAAGACCGAACTCCAATATATGGTCTGGGCAAGGGCAGCCAGGGTCAAAGAAGAGCAGGCGTACAATTCCAGGAATGGGAAACTCAGTCGGGGTAGAAAAGTCAAGGTTGTGGTTGTCCATTGCAAGGGGCCTGTGCAAGGCTTGGGTGAGGCACCAATGAATGTTCTTCTTGTCATCTCACAGAGGCTGCAGACAAGAAGAAGCAGACATGAATGGGAGGACAGTCCTGTCTGCAGCAGCCTGGTCTGCAGGAACTGGGAAGAACAGCCGGCCTAGATTCAGTGTCCCAAAGCAACTATTTCTGAAAATCACAGCTCACATTTGTAATGATGATTATAAATGAGTATGGGCTGTGTGAGGAAAATATGGGGAATCTTTAAATACAAGGGTCTTTTCAATGCAAGACATATTAAAAGTGCCAGCTGTATGACTGCCCAGTGCTGGGCCTTAGGAGGGATTCAAAAGAAGAGGCCAAAGGATTCCAGTTTAATCTGTGATGTTCTCTCTGGTAGCCTAAAAATAAACTGAGCTGAGATTTGAATGCAGTTCTGGGCCTGTTGAATGGACAGTGGTGGAGTTACTTGTGGTTCTCAAACTGTGGCCTCTGGACCAGAAGCATCACCTGGAACTTATTAGAAATGCAAACTCTCCCCTTGCCTCTATTCAGTCCTGAGCTAGGGGTCCAGCATCCGGCTCCCCAGGTGGTTCTGAAATTTGAGAACCACTGGTATATTTATTAGTGCAAAAGTAGGGCCTCCTACTTTTGCGTGTCCCTACAGTGTGTGTCCCCTGTGGCTATGCTATATGACTTAGAGTCAGAGCTGGGTCTGAATGCAATGGTAGTTACTCTGAGGCTCAATTTCCTTATCCATCAAATGGGGATAAAGAATACCTGCTTTCTAGGATTATTATATGAAGTTAAAATGAAAGGAGATAATGTATGTGAAATCCTGAGCATGTAGTGAGTATTTAATACCTTCCTTTGCTTCCCTCTACCAATAGTCTACACTTATCTTTGATTAGGAGCAATAGAAAGCAAGTCAGAGTAACTTTGAGAAAACTTGCCTGGCTCAGGGAGTTCCTTGAAGACTTGTCCTCGAAGACTTGCCTTTATTTACTCTCCTCCTGCTCAGTCTGGAGCCCACCTCAGCAGGTGTCTGTACTTCTGTTCCACTGACAGTACGCTCCTCCAGGTTCCCATTGGCTTCCTTGAGACTAAATCCATGGTCCTTTCCCAGCTCTGGTCTATCTCTCTCTGCTTGGTATTTATTTCAGCTAATTGATCACCTTTTCCCTGACATATTTTTTTCTCCCTCTGCTCTGTAACCGCCTCCTCTGATCCTTCGCCCATTTCTGGCTGGCCAGTATTTGCTTAGCTCTCAGGAAGTGACAATCATTGCTTAGCTCTCTAAAAGCTCCAGGTTCCCAAAGTCTTGGGCTTTTTCTCTTCTCTTCCCAGAAGGCCTCATCCACCCTCCTTGTGCTAATCCCATCCATGTGCTGCTGGTGACTTCCAAATTCATATCCCCTCGGTATGTCCACGTGGCTTCAAAAGACAGGACTTAGTTCTCTCACAGTTCTGTAGACCAGAAGTCCAACATCAAGGTGTCAGCATCCATCCATAAAATGCGACTCAAAACTGATATACGTAGGCTCTGCCTATATCTGTTACAGCCATGCGTGTAGCAGCTGGGGCATAGAGGCAGCCTCAGTGTCCACTGACAGACAGTTGGATCAAGAAGACATAGTTTATTCATGCTGTGGAATATCATTCAGCTGTAAGGAAAGACAAAATGCTGCCATTTGTAGCAAAGTGGAAGAAGCTTGAGGGAATGATATCAAGTAAAGCAAATCAGAGCGACAAATACTAGACATTTACATGATGGACCATTTGACAAAATAAAAGACTACAAACTGGTGGATGCTAATAAAGAAACTGAGGCTTCTGAAGTTAGGAGGAAGGTGGAGGTAGGGGTCAAAGGGAATAAAAGGGATGGTGGGGAAAAATAACAAATCTGTGTTTAAACTAAAAAAATACATATCTATATTATATATGAGTATATATATGTATATATATATATATATATATATATATATGAAACTTGCTCAAGACACAAAAAACAACCATTAAGTAGTGGATTTGAACGTTAGCAGTTTGGCTCTTTAATAGCATGCTAATTCTAATTTTTTCCCCCATCATGTTTCTGAGGTACCTGTGGCTACCCAATATGCTAAGAATCTCTAGGCCAGTTACTGGTAACAACTTGTTTGTCAGGACCCTTTCAGAAATAAGAGATTTCTACCTTATCCAACTCAACTTGAGCACAAAGGAGAATTAGTTCTTGTAACTGAGATGTGTGAGTGTTTCAGGGAAAGTTGAATCCAGAGGGTCCTGGAGATACTGTGGAGTGCTGGTACTGTCCCTCTCTTTCTGCTCACTTGGCTCCTCTGGGGCTGTGATCCAGTTAGGCAGTCAGGCAATCTGTTGAAAGTTCAGAGCCCACATTCCACCCAACTCCTCAGCAGGGCCGGGAATTCTCTCTCCAACACACACTTGCTCTGTCATGGATCTCTAGCTGGAAAGTCTGACCAAGGGCCCATCAGGCTGATGTCCAGGTTTCAGGAGGCCTGCATTCTATCTGACAATGCTAGTGGAGAACCTGTTTCTTTGCTTTTCCCAGCTTCAAGAGGCTTCCCACCTCCCTTAGTTCATGACTCTCTTTCATCTTCAAAGCCAGCAATGAGACATCTCATCCATCTTCATGTTTCTTCCTCTGACTGCCTCCCTTCTCCATATTTAAGAACACTTGTGATTACCTCACACTCCCTTGCACAATCCAGCATATTCTCCTTATCTTAAAGTCAGTGCATTGAACTACCCCCTGCCATCTGTAACCTTAGTTCCTCCTGATCATGCAAGGTTACAGATTCTGAGGATTAACATGTGGACACCTCTTCAGGGTTCATCATCCTGCTTTCTGGAGGTAGAGAGTGTTGTTGGCCTAACTGAGTTCATGTAGTACCTTCCATAGGCAGGGCTTCATGATGGGATGGATTACCCAAAGAAATCAGAAGGTAAGGCAAGGCAGGCAAGAAGAGCACACATCTACTTCGTGTTGTTTCTGAGCATTCAGGCCAGCTCTAAAAGTCTCTGTTCATATTGAACAAGACTTTCTCATGCCATGTTGTAGATGCTTTAGGCAAGTGCACTTCTCAGTCCAAAGTGTAAGGAGGCTGAGTACCCTGTGGTAATGGTGAGTTTCATCTGTCATCTATTCCTCCTTCATATACCCATGGAAAGAGCACTGGACTGAGAGCCAATAGCCCTGGTTCTGTCTTAGTTGTTTGTTGGAAACCATTTTGAAGATTGTTGTGTGCAGATATTCTAGAGTTCTTTGCTCTCACATTCTAGAATTCTTTGGTGTTGAAGAGAAACCATCCCAGTGGGAGGCATCAGCCTAAGAAACTTTGGCTGGTTTTTCATTCAGGACAGCAGATTCTCTTACATTTCAGGTGGTACTTACCTATACCCAAAGAGAGTGATGGGTCAGAGTCTGTCGGAGAAGTGCTGCTTATCTACTGCATGCAAAAGACAAACAAGATGACATGGATGTTGGCTGGGAGCCCAGAGCAGCCTGAGGCTTTGCAAAGGAGGCAGACATTCCAGCTTCCCCAGTTCTTCTCTGGTCTGCTCTGCACTGGAGGCAGGAGGAGAGGCAGGCTCTGAGCTCTGGGCAGATCTGTGTCCTTAGCTCATCTGCCCAGGCAGGTGCCTGAGTGCCTTGGGCTCTCGTGGCTGATTACATATGGAGATTGATCTGAGTGGCTGATTTCAGAAGAGGGGTCCTCAGAACGCACCAGCGATGAAGAGAATGTCCATGCTCCGTTCCCCAAATCATGTTGAAACCCCAGACCCAAGTTGATTTTCCTTGGATTCTTTGGGTTGATAAGGTGAGGCCTTTGGAGGTGATTCCCTTCTGGGAGGGGAACCCTGGTGAATGGGATTTATACCCTTAGAAGAGAAAGTCAGAGAGCTCACTGCTTGTCTTTCTACCCTGTGAGGTAAAGGGAGACAGACATCTAAGAATCAGAGAATGGCTTCTCAGCAGATCAGCTGGCACCTCAGCTCTGGATTTCCTAGCTCCCACTGTTAGTGGTTAGCTCAACCTGAATGGGTGAGGACAATACCCCTGAGAATTTTCTCTGGCAGCAAGAAGACTGACTTAGGTACTAATCTCAGCTCTCTTTCCCTGAAGTTTAGAGTCCCTAAAATGGGAGGCCTAATTGTGTGTGTGTGTGTGTGTAACTGTTTTGAGAGGCCTCCCCTCCCCACCCTTCTCTTTTGTCTGAGCCCCGAAGGAGAAATAACCATGGCAATTAGAAGAAAATGTGGAAAATTTCTAGGGGCTGAGAACAGAGCAGTCCACTTGGGTTATTTACAGAGAGAAAAGTTGTATAGAGTTCTTAAAAAGGGGCCGGCTGACTAGTCCTTCAAGATGAACGTGTTGTGTGTGAGCCTGAGAACATTCTCAAACGTCTGCGGGGCTCACAAAGGGAAGTTACATCTGGTAAACTCTGGGAACACAACATAGGCAGCAAGGTTGGGAGCAGTGAAAGGCTTGTTGGAAAAGAGGGCTGACATGAGCACAGATTTTTGTATAGCCTGAAATAATTTGGATTTTGTTTTTGAAATTTGTTTTGATAAAAGAATCAAGAGATGATAGTATCTTTTGGAAACCTTTCTATTTCTTTCTTTCTCCTCCCTCTCTTCATGGGCTGTGGTCTTTGAACTTGCTGTTGTTGCCAGGTGGGTCAGTTGAGATGGACCGAGAACTTTAAGTACATGGATATCCACTTACTGTCTGTGGAGCCTTGTCTGATCAAGCAAATACCATCTCCCATAAGGGTAGTTGATACAGTCAAGCTGAGGCATTGTTTTGCTTTGCTGCCTTATTTTTCTTTATTTAATGGAGTGGGAAATTTGGTGTCAAAGTGTCTGAAACTCTCAGTGGGTTTTTGAAACTAGGATTTCTCAAGTGCCACATTGCAATTGCCTAGGTAACTTGGTAAACTGCAGGTGCCTGGGGCTTACCCGTGGAGATTCTAAATTAGCAGGTTATGGGTGGACCTGGGGATGGTGCTTAAAAATACCCTCCCTCGGGTGAATTGGCTGTGCTGTGCTAGACTTGGATCCCTCAAGCTTGCATGCCAATCATCACCCAGACAGACACCCCCTGAGGGCAGTGCACACCAACAGTGGGGAACGAGTGGAATCAGGAGGTTAAGCCATGTGTCCTGGGCTGTCACCCCATGGAATGACATCCATAAAAAATGTCAGAAACGCCCCCTCTGGAAACTCTCAACATGGGGACCGGGTAACAGAAAAATTCCATCTGGGAGGTGTTGGGGGAACTTGTGGGTCATTCAGGTGGAAATGTCCAATGGGCAGGTGCAGGCAGGAGCCTGAAACTTCCAGCATGTTGTGCTCACAGATGATGATATGTGATGAAATAGTGGGCATGATGACATCAGCCTATCAGGGACCCCAATGGATGAGAAGCAGAGAGAAACAGAGGCGAGATGCGGGTGACATTTCACAGCTGACTCAGTAGGTAGAGAGGAAATGGCGAGGGGAAACAGATCTGGGTTCTGAGAAACAGGATGTGCCAAGTGACATCCAAAGGGGAACTTTGGAAGAAATTGGATCCAAAGAGAGGCACTATGCCCTTGTGTGCACATTGCTTGTGGAAGGGGATTAGCAGGACAAGGAAGGAAGAAATACTATTTCTATTTTGGGGAGTTGAAAGAGTTGTTTTAGGTTTGGAGAAAGCTGAGCTAGTTTGTGGGCAGAGGGAAGGGAGAAGAAGCTATTACTGATGTGGACAAGAAAAGAATCATCAAGGACCAGTGTTTTAAAGGTGGTTTAAATTAGAGTTGGCCAAGAAACAATCCATTTCAAATGGTTGGGGACACTTCAGATAAAAAGGACTCTTCAGGGGTAGAATCTGGTGGAGTTGAAGTGCTTGGAGAACATCAACACTGGAGGCTGTCAGGATCCATGGATTTGAATGGGCAAGAGGAGAGAATGGAGTGCTAGAACCCCATGAACCCTGGGGAAGAGGTGCCGACTGAGAGGACCTCAAATCTACAGAGGAACACAGACCATCTCTCTCCTCTTACCCTCCAATCACCTGCAGGGGCCTCCCAGTTGAGTGAACAACCAGAGGGTGATCTGATAGAGAGAATAGTGGTGTGTTGGCCAGCACCTATGACTGTTACTTTAAGTACTAAAAGAGACTTTGTGAATGGGCTTAAGTTAACACCTTTGAGATGAGGGGATTAAGATGGATGCTCTAGGTGGGCCTAGGGTATTCACAAGAGTCCTTATAGGAGAGAAAGACAAGAAAAGAGTCACATTCATGAGACTGGAAGTAACGTAGAACCAGGGGGTGCTAATGTAGAATGGGGAAAAGCAGGGAATAGATTCTTTCCAGGAGATGCCAAAAGAAAGCAGGTTGGCATATACTTTCATTCTAGCCCCATAAGGCTCACTTTGGACTTTTGAGCTCCAGAGCTGTAGAGAATAAATCGGCACTGTTTTAAGCCAATAAATTTGCGGTGATTATTAAAGCAGCCACAGGAAACTAATCAGCAAGAGAGCCCTGATGATAGAGTCCACAGAAGTCAGCTTCTTGGAGGACAGGAACTCACAGCAGGACAGAGGGAGAAGAATGCAGAGGAAGAACACAAGAACAGATGTCCACACCTAGAAATAAGGTTTCTCTGGAAAGCTACATTCTCTGCTCATGGTCAGTGTGAAGAGCAACAGGACTGGTAGATGGGGAAGATACCTGATTGTGTAAAGATAGATGCCAGTGAAATTGTTATTATGTGGATTTACTTGATTTTGAGCATAGGCAAGGTGGGGACAAGATGGGGTAAAGTTGGAATGACAGGCCAAGACCAGGCTTGGCCTGTGTATAGGGCCCTGTCACCATCATTCCTCTACCACTGTCCCTGATTGTCCTTTGGGCTTCCCCTCAGTCTAGATGGGTGGAGTCCCAGCTCTCCTCCAGTGACAGGTGGAAGAGTTAGACCTGCACTAAACAGCATAGCTCTGACTTGATTGGTTGGAAGATGGGCGTGGTCCAGTCAGAGTGAAGCCCAGGACTTGATCAGGAGTTACTGGGAAGATAATTTCTCCTTTGCTTGGTGGCTCGAACTTGGGGTGGATATGAGGGCCTGTCTCACCTGTAGCCATCCCTGCAGTAGAAGGTGGTGAGAAGCTGATGACAATATTCAACTCCTAGAATCCAGTCACGCCTTATTTCTCCACAGCCACAGTCTCTTCTGTCTCATATGATGGATTTTCCTTTTTACTGAACTGTTTTGCACTGTTTCTAATTGGAATGCTGCCCCCCACCTTGACATCAAGGCCATGCTTGGAACCAACCCTGATTCTCACTTGGCCTCTTTTGAGCCCATTGTATATTCAACATTTGCTCCCCCGTGGCTTCAACACCTGTGTAATTTATCAAAGTGGACCATGGACCAGGCGACAGGTCATTGACAACGGGTTTTCTGAGTGGAGAAACCTGTCCCCAAAATAGGATACTTTGTGTTTCACTTGAAATGAATTCACCTCAGGTCACAAAGGGAAGTCCTGGCCCCTACATTCGTAGGTACGTAACATCACAGCAGAGATTCAAAAAGCAGTTTCCCTTTTTGGGAATGAGTAAATATAGATCCAGCCATTGCCAGAAACCAATGTGCAAGGTGACTGGATTCTCATAAGAGAATGATTTTCCTTATAATTGCACTAAATTAACTAGCATCTTCTAGAGCTAGCATTCTTACATGTAACATCTGATCGAATCAACTCAGATCAAAATCACCCCAAGAAGTGGATATTATAATCCCCATCTTATGGGCCTGGATATTGAACCATAATTAGATGAAACAGGTCACCCATGTTCTTTAATAAATGGGGGACAGAGCTGGGCCCCAGCCCGTTCACACCAGACCATGCCAGCTGATGAAGAAAAAGGTACAAGACAATGTTAGGGGACTTTGGGTAAGGATCCATTTTTATATGCTCTGCTGCTAAGACCCTTGGGCCCGTGGATAGCTCCCTTAGGCCCGTGGATAAGCCATAGGAAAATCAGAGCATCCTTAAGTGAAAGCAGTGCCAACAGCAAAGAGCATCACCATCATCTTCCTCCCTCACTGTTCATGAAGTCCTCTTGGCTTCTTGAACTGCCCTATCTATTTCACTTGATCTGCAAGCCCCCATCTTCCTTTGCCTGGGCCACTGCTCCCTCATCACAGTTCTGTTTCCTTCCTTGCCAACTCCAGCCCATTCTCCAGAGTGCATGGAAGTGAAAGACACAGGTTGAATTCTGTCCTTTCTCTACTTAAGACCTTTCAGTGATTCCATCTTTTCTTGGGATATAACACCTTACAAAGGCTTTTGGGGCCATGCTTATATCTGTCCCCTCATTCTGACATACTAACCTTCTCCCTTTGCTCCTGTATCCCATTCCCTTGCCTGGGATGCTCTAAGCTCACCTCTCCTCCTTTTCTTGTTTTTTTTTTTTTTTTTTTTTT
>PVHY01012735.1:0-43482 GCA_004024945.1 Uropsilus gracilis | reverse complement strand
GCCTCTGGAGAGTGGCAGTGTTTGCGCTGCTGCCTTCTGTTCTGCTCTTCCATGTAGTTTGAATTCATGAAGTTAATGGAGTTTGAAATTACAGAACCAAAGGCTGGACAGAGACGATTTTTAGGAATCAGCCTGGGCTCTCTGGTCTTCAAACTTCTTTATGTAGTAACTAGCTAAATATAGTGCGACTCTTACCCTGGCTGGCATTTTGCAGAAGAGAGCCAATAGAACCAGTGGCAGATGCCTGGTAGTTTTCCTTCAAGTCAGTGCTACCAAACACATCTAAATCTGTTTGGGAATGAGCTATTGTGAGTGTTGAGGGAGGTACACTGGCAACAGCTCCAGTGGTATGGAAGTTAATGCACCTTCTGCATGGAAGAGCTAATATGCTTTTCCCTGAAACAGATCTGGTTTTTAAATAGTAATTTGGAGGCTTACCCTTAAATGTTCTGTCATTCATGATTTCCTTTTTATTACTATAATTACATTTTTAATAGTGGCTGTTTTCTCTGGGTAGCCTTTGATGTCAAATGACCAAAATTTTTACAAGGAAATGCCATTCCTAAGTGCATATCCCCTAGTCATCTGGACCACTAAGTAGAAAACCTTACAAAGATTTCCTTAAGGAATCATTGGGCAGTTTACCAACTCTAATACAAACATTAGGAAAAGTGTGATTTTTTTCACCTTTTTTTATAGAGATCATTTGAATCCTGACTTACAGTATAAAAGAGGTCTGATTTTCTGCCTCTTTTCAGTCTTCTCAATTAAGAATTTCAGTTGCTCTTTAAACTGTGCTAAATATATTTCAGAGAGCCTAGCTGTTAAACTTTTTTCTAGTCCCATGAAGCTGAGGTCTTGAAGCAGCTTGCTGAGAAACGAGAACATGAGAAAGAAGTGCTTCAGAAAGCAATAGAAGAGAACAACAACTTCAGTAAAATGGCGGAAGAGAAACTGACCCACAAAATGGAAGCCAACAAAGAGAACCGAGAGGCACAAATGGCTGCCAAACTGGAGCGCTTGCGAGAGAAGGTGGGTGTCTCAGTCTTACTTTGAGAGAGGTTAAGAGCTTGCAGTTTGAGGCACAAGTGAAGTGGCTTAAATTAATTGCCTTGGTTAGAAGACAGTTTGGGGGCTTAACATGCTAAATGAGAGCTCTCCTTTAAATAGACTACTTGGTGATTTCTAGCAGAATTGTGGTTTTTTTTTAGGAGAGTCTGAGGAGATTCAGTGTTTAGATTCCATGAATGACCCAGAAACAGAATTGTGATTCTTGTGGTTCTCTGAGGCTGTTATCAAGCCTCTTTTGGGACCAGCACTTGCGGTCTCTTTTATTTGACTGATGATATGTATATATACTATTTCTTTGCAGGACAAGCATGTTGAAGAAGTGCGGAAGAACAAAGAATCCAAAGACCCTGCTGATGAAACTGAAGCTGACTAATTTGTTCTGAGAACTGACTTTCTCCCCCCCCTTCCTAAATATCCAAAGACTGTACTGGCCAGTGTCATTTTATTTTTGCCCTCCTGACAAATATTCTAGAAGCTAATGTAGGACTGTATAGGTAGATCAAGACTGTATGATGTTGTTTTAGGGGCTAAAGGGGAGAAACGAAAAGTGTTTTACTCTTTTTCTAAAGTGTTGAAGTCTTTCTAATGTAGCTATTTTTCTTGTTGCATCTTTTCTACTTCAGTACACTTGGTGTACTGGGTTAATGGCTAGTACTGTATTGGCTCTGTGGAAACATGTTTGTGAAAAGAGTATGTAGTGGCTTCTTTCAAACTGTTAGATGCTGAATATCTGTTCACTTTTAAATCCCAATTCTGTCCCAATCTTACCAGATGCTACTGTACTTGAATGGTTAATAAAACTGCACAGTGCTGTTGGTGGCAGTGGCTTCTTTCTGTCCAGGTAATAAACTAAAGTGACAGTGACAGTGGCACTCGGTTTCTGTGTGTTCAGAGGAGGCCTCTGACTGGCAGAAACACCCAGCACACACATCCCTGCCCTTTGGGTTCCAGCTCTAGAGTCACTGGCATTGTCTTCTTCCACAATCATCACTTTGTTGCGAAGCCTTGGCCCAGATCAGCTGTTATGATAGTCTTTCAGATGTTTTTATGCAAACAAGCATTTTCTTGTTCTGTGCCCTTACTAAAAAGGCAGATTAAATATAAATTGTGTTTCTAGAGAACAGTTTGGGGAAAATCTTAAGACAAGTTAGCTAGCTTTATGTCACAAGGGCTGTGGCTGTGTCCTGGAGCTGCCGTAAAAGCTATGACTCAAGAACTGGAATATTAATAAGACTTTCTGTGCTACATAGTAACTCCTGTGAGTTGAGAAAGGGAACCTTATTTTGCAGAGTGGCACTTGACTAGTGTGCTCCAGGTCAGCAATGACATCATCTTGTCTCCAGAAGCTATCCCAGTGTCTGCAGCATTACCTCTCAGTTCAGGGAAAGCCTTTGGCAGCTTTCCTGTGCTCGCTGGGAAATAGCCTTAATTACATAGGATTATTTGCTTTCCGGCATCTATAGCAGAGCTTTTAGATGCCTTTTCAGAGATGCTGTATCAGAGCTCTCTCAGCTGATGGAGCATTCGTCCGCTGCAGGCTGGGCTGTGGTGGTGGAGTCCACGTGAAGCCATGCATAGGCCTGTGTGGCTCAGCCTTCCTCTTGATTTTACCAAATTTGTAAAGTTGACAGAAGCCTCAGTCTGTGTCAGAGTTAAGTGAGGGTGCTTGAAACTCTTTCAAATATGCATATTTAGATTTTCAGTTAGAGACCAGCATGAGTCAAGTTCTGTGCTGCAATGGAAAGAGATTATGTAGCTTCCGTGTGCCTTGAATCCACTTACGAATTAGGCTAAGATGATCTATTGTAAGAATTCTGACACCTGACTGCAGAGTTAGGACCTTTCGGGCACAGGGGAGCAAGCGCAAGTGTAGTTTAATAGGTTCAGACAACAATGACACGGTGAGACGTGTGCTCTGTGCATCCTCAGTTCCTTGGCCTCCAGCACACGGTAGGCGTTGGTTTTTGTGGGTGAGACGTGGCCTCCAGGAACCTAAACTGTTCTGATTAACTGTATACATAGGTCTGAAAAGCGCTGGGAGTAATGATACTCAGTGTCCTACAGAGGGCAGTAGACTCACTCCTCCGAGCCAAGTAGGGAGCAACTCAGGGAAAAGCAAAGGATCAAGATGAACGGAGGGAGGATCCTCACAGACAACCCCATGTAGTTCTGACATCGTGTCAGGAAATGATGCACCGAGTGCCTGCCTTGTGACAGCTCCGCAGCAGGGAGCTGAAGGAGGGGAGCTGAAGGAGGTATGTATATCCATGATCAGAGCCGCTGGCTTTTCTCTTTCGCCTCTGCTCTTTACAGGGAGCACTTAAGTCATAGACCATAATTTTCTTCTGGATAAAATGAGATGGCTGAGCTAGGTTCATTTAAGTACCTAGCGCTCCAGAGCTCTCTGCAAAGATCTTGGGGGTGGCGGAGTATTGCAGCTTCTGGAGCATCAATCTGACTTTCCCTGGTCCTTGTGATCTCAAGTCTCCTCCATGCACACCTCTGAGCAGGCTGCCCCCCCCCCCGGCAGCATGGCTGTCATGCTGGTCTCCTAAACTCGGAGTGGTGTAACTGAAGCCTGGGGACTGTTGCCAAGATGCATGCTCCATTCCTTCTGGCTGGAGTGAGAAAAGCCTCCTGAGGCTTTTTTGCTTGGACATGGTGACTGTCTCGATGCAGAAGGGATTTGAAGAATGTAAAGAAGGCCCCAGCACTACATGGAACAAATCTCAATTGTGTTCCCATTGGGCTATATGCATATACTAGCGATGAAAAGAGGTGGTGGGGGTTCTGGCCACTGTGTGCTTAGCCTGTGGCCAGAACACGCTAAGGAGGGACAGGGGTGGGGGGGGCATTTAAAAAATCTCAAGCAGATTTGTACTAAGCAAGTGTGCTATCATAGTTTGATGTAGGAAAGATGAGCAAGTCCTCTGAGCAAAGTCAAATGTGGACTCATGCACTCGTTATCAGCCCCTCGGTAAGCGGGCAGCTGCAGCCCTGAGAACCTGCCGTGGTTACTAGTGGGCAGGGCTCAGTGAAGGAGCCCCCTGGGTTTCCTTTACCTTAAGCAGTGGTACCCCCTGGGAAAGCTGTAAATACGGGATGGGGCTGTGCAGTGAAGGGTGGTTTTCATGGGGAGAGGGTGGAGGCTGGATGAGTTGGTGTCGGGAATGTGAGGGGGCTAAAGTGGGAGGCTGTGGGGGCAGTGCAGAGATGAGGTGGTGAGGGCCTGAGCTGGGGAGGAGGGTCCCCTGGAGCACCGGGAAGAACAGGCACCACTGGGAAACTGGAGGAGAGAGATTCCACTTTGAGGGAAAATGGTGGGACCTTAAACAAACTACTGGGTATGGAGCAGTTACGTCATTGTTATGTAAGCTCTCAAGTCCAGCCCCAAGAGGTAGATGTAAACTGGGTGGGAGGTTATGTAACTAGCCCCAGACATTAAGCTGGTGAGAGTACAACCTGGGCTGACTTCAGCCCCACAAGGGAAGTGGGGGGCAGGGGAGGGGTGGGGCTGCTCTGGCAGCTTGGTGCTCCCCTCTGTTGTCACAGTGCCAGCCACCTCTGCCCAGTTCCATCCAGCGCCACCTCTTTAAAGACAGACCATCTCGTGTTATTTCTGGGGACCGGTCTCACTCCATTCCCTAGCTCTCCAGAAAGGGGTTCCTTTGTACCCTGCGTGTGACTCCCTGCATGGAGACCTCTGATTTCCAGAAGTGTCTCGGCACCCCGTATCCTGCCAGAGAAGGACATTGGCTTCACTACTGCTTCAGTGGTCTGAAAGTTTAATTTACGAACATTTAGAAGATGACGGCCCTGCTGCCCATAGAGACGCTTCCTCCTGCGAAGGAGGCTGGATTCAACACCCTGGAAGTTCTCTTCCAAACTGAAACCCGCATTCTGGCTCTTCCCTACCTGGGCAGACTGCAGCCCCCTGAGACCAGGGGCCAGTCTTGGGCACTGAGGTTTCCCCCACTGGGAGCGGAACCCCCAGGTCCCAGAACAGTGCTGTCTCCTCTGCTAAAATAAAGGGTCCCCAAAGCAGGAACTGGGCCTGTCTTCACCAAAGGACCCTAACGTCAGCATGGAGCTTGGCATATGGTGCCAGTTTCTTAGGGATGTGCTACATTAGATCACTGAGGAGGTGATGCCCGTGGTCTGCTGGGCACTTCTTTGTCTTCACTCCCAAGGGAAGTGGAGCAAATTTTCTAGAAGGATGGCTTGCTCTCGGCCTTTCAGACTGGTCCCAGTGATGCTTCATTCTTAATGGCATTTTTCTAGATTCCAAGCTACAGCTGGTGGCCTGCATGTTTGCATGTTTGTCTGCATGTTGTCTTTGGCCCAGGCCATGTTTGAATTTTTTTTAATTAACTGAAAATTAATTTCACTTGAAAATCTGATTTCAGGCTTATCTTGAAAAGAACCAGATCTGGTAACTCAGCTTACCTGCCACCCAGCAGACCTCCTCTGCCGCCTCTGGTCGCTGCTGCCCCCTTGAGTTAGGACATGTGCTCTGCAGCTCCCCACTTCTCTGCCCACACCACCCCTCAGCTGCAGGCCTAGAGCTCCTCACAGGTGCTAGAAAGCCCAGTCAGCCCAGTGGGAAAGAATATAGAATAAAAAGCTACTCTTCTCTCTCTGGTTTCTCCCAATCCCCCTCCCCAAGGCCACAGGAGAGCCCGTGTCTCTTTCCAGCATTGCCACCAAACACCCCTCTCTTGGGTCAGACAGCAGCTGGGCGTGAGTGTCATGTAGCACTTTTTCAAATTATGGAGAATACGGAGGTTCATTAACCTCATCAGACCTTTGGTGGTAGAATGCCTAAAATTGGAGCCCAGGTGCCTAGATTTTTTAGAGTCTGCAGTGATGTCTGCTGCTCAGCGACGTAGAAACCACCAGATGTGATGCCCCAAACACAGTTCCCACTCTTCAGTCCCCCAGTCTGAAGGACATGGGCCTGGATCCCAGGACTGTCACCCAGTAACCTGCACCCAGCCAAGGCCTGAACTCTGCCCGTGTGCTCTAATCCGGCCCGGCCCCCACCACCCCAGGAGTAGACACTGCTTTTGAACTTACCAAGTCAGTCATTTTATGCAAGTGTGGGGGGGGGGCTGTGCTATTATGTGGGGGTGCAGATGTGAAGCAGTGACCCCACATGGGCAGTGTAGTTGTTCATGAAATTCAGGCATTGCATTAGCTGTATCTGAAAAACCCAGAGGCTTAAACAGGACAAGGGTAGTTGCAAATTCCGGGTGTGGAAGAGAAAGTGAAGCACCAAGAGAATGTGTAGAGGGAAACTGGGTTTCTGGTTGGGGTGGAGGGGACAGAGAAGATAAAAAAAGAAAGGAGCAGAGACTGGGGAAGAACTTTTGGAAAGAGAGAGAGGAGGCAAGTTCGGAGAGCTCCGAGGTTTTGGCACCTGGAGGAGAAGGACCCAGAAGCAGAGTCTTCTGGGGCTCTCCCAGCATCAGGCTCAAAGGGTTGGGAACTTTGTGAAGGTGGAGGAGAGGGGACCCAGATGAAGTGAGGAACCACCGTGCAACCCGGAGAGACCAGAACTGAACTTCGTGTGGGGAGTGACGGAAGACCAAAGGACAATGACGTAACTTGGTGACAGCGGACTGAGGTAAACCCCTCGCAGCTCCCTGAGGCATGGAAGTGGGGTTCCTTCCTGTTTGGGGTACCTGTGCGGGTGTGGACTAGTGGACTCTTTGTTTTTCCCCTGACTGTAAATAAACCTGTGTGTTAGCCCTTACTGCTGCATGATCTCTGGGCAACTGCTTGCGCGCAGGAAGGAGAACCCACAGTGACAAAAATTTAAAAAGGGGGTAGTCCCTATCCGGGTAACAGATGGAGGCTCTCAGTCTGGCTGCAGGCCCAGGGTGACTTCCTGTAGGAGGTGATGCTTGCACCAAGTTTGATAAGTGATTAAAAGCAAGGAAAACTTGCCTCTCCCTCTGTGTGCCTCTCTTCAGCTCACCCACTCCACCTCCCACCCCACAACTCCTGTTGCTTGTCAGGGGCCACTGATGGGCACACTTCAATAAAAGTGTCCATCAAGAAGAGCAGACAGGGTGGAAAGAGGGGTCCACCCACAAATCAGACCGGTGTGCCTGCCCAGAATTCTGGGAACTGACTGGCTGGACCCATGAGAATTCAGGAACCTGGTTCCTTCCAGAAAATCTCTTGAGAGGCTCTGCCAAGCCAGTGTCCAGATCTCAGCAGCCTGAATTCCTGCTATCAAGAGCAATTCTGGGCCCACTGCCAGCCCACACGCTGTTACTAGCCTGCAAGGAGATAAGCACAGAAATGGAAAGCAAGTGTTTAGAACCGTTCATAACAATCGGTTCACAACAATCGTTTCTCAGCCTTTTGGCTACCATCAAGTGTAGAAATGTTTTAACACTCTTTCAAGGTCTGTGAATACCACTAAAAGTTGAGTCTTGTATTTTGCATCATTTGGAAAAAGTGGCATCCATTAAAAGCTGCTATTGCCAGACATAACATAAAACATATCACTGTGCCATTTCTAAGACAGTTCAGTGGCATTAAGTGCTCCTTGACCATTCCCATTCCCAAGAGTCTCTCTTTAATTTTACAAAAATCTAAGTTCTTGGGAGGCTAAAATAATTGTTCTTTCATTTAGTTTGAGAAGCAGTAGCCTGAATCAGACCTGTGGGCTTCCTGAAACCTCAAAACTTTTTTTTTTAAGAGACTAGGTCTCACTATGTTGCTCCGGGTAGTCCCAAACCCATGGACTCAAGTGAGCCAGGTAGCTGGGATTACAGGGTGTGCCACCACACCCAGCTCTGTAGGCATTTCTGTTGTTTGGGTTTTTGTTTGTTTGGTTTGCAGGTTATGGGGGGGGGGGGTGTCTAATTGAAGGACTTGATACTTTGGTTTCTTTCCCCCCAACGGTTGAAATTTGCTGCACTGAATGTCATGAACTGAGGCCCAGGCTCCCTGGGCTTGTGGGTGGAGGGAAGGCTCCCCCCCTCTCCCCTCAAGGTGGTGGGGAGAGGCAGCCGAGTCTGGGGCTGGGTGGGGCTGTTGCAGGAGAGGGGTTCTCCCCGGGTGCTGCCCTGTGGCCTGGAACAAGTAGGCGGGTGAGCAGGCTGCTGGGGCCCTGGGCAGCTTCCCTCCGAGGGAAGCCTGGGGAGGCGTCGGCTCAGAATTCTGAGAATGTCAGCTCCAGCTGCTTGGTCAGCTCCAGGTCCACCCTCCAAACGGGCTTCTGAGTGCTGAGCAAATCTCAAGTTGGGGGGGAAAGAAGCCAAGCCAAGTATCAAGCTCAGGAAGGGCAGACATTTCTCTGCCATGCCCAGAGAGTTGGGGGCTGTTTTAAACTTCTCTTTCTTTTTAAACTCTCAGCATGTCAGACACGGCTCTGCCCCTGGATTACAGCCACCTGCCTCTGTGATGTTACCTTTGTGCTTTCTTCTTTTTCTTTTTCTTTTTAAAGACTAGGTCTTGGTATTTTTTCCCTGGGGAACCGCAGGCTCACTTTGCCCAGAATACCATGGACTCAAGCAATCCCCAGCTTCAGCTTCCCAGGTAGCTGGAATTACAGGTGCATGCCACCACGCCCAGCTATTTTTTTGGAGGTGGGAACTACGTCTTGCTACGTTGCCCCTAGTGGGACTTGAACTACAATCCCTGGTCCCCGCCGTGGCTTCCTAGGCTGCCGCTTACAGATAAGCGCCACCTTTTTTAGACACGGGGTAGTCCTGATCCCGCGGACTCAAGCGATCCTCAACTTCAGCCTCCCAGGTAGCTGGGATTACAGGCACCCGCCACTGCGCCAGGCTGCTTTCTTTGAGACCAGGTCTTGCTGTATTGCCTGGGGTAGTCTCCAACCTGGGAACTCAAGCTATCCCTGGCCTCTTGCCTCCCAGCGCTTGGATTACAGGTGCTCGCCACCATGCCCAGCTTCTGCTTTCTTCTCCTGCCTATCTTTTCTTTGTTTTACAGCTGAGTGTTGCTATTTGCCATAAACGCTTTACATATTCCATCTTGAACACTTCAGACTGTTCTCAGCCCATTTGCAGAGAAAACAGATTGAGAGTTTGCCACTGACCCCAGCTCACTCAAGGAAGAGCCAGCAGGCGGCGCTCTCAACACTAGTCTCCAGTAGGTCAGATTCCATTCTGGCTGCAATTCAAGAGGTTCAATATGACAGGTGCCTGCCATCACCTCCTCCCTCTTGTTTTCCAAGATGGGCGCAAAGACACTCCCGTTGGCAGGATCACTGAGCAGTCAGGGAGGAGGGTTTGATATTGGTGGAAAGATGCTCATTCATTAGTTCCGTTTCTGATTTGTATCTCAGCTGTCGTGTCCAGTACACCCCCACCCACTCTCCTTCCTCTCCCATCTCAGTAGATGTCCCAGAGCTGGAAGGTCGCCTAAGGTACTACTCACAACCAGCCTCTCCATTCATTCTCAGCACATGCACACGGAGTCCTCCTATAGTAACTGGAGGCTGTAAGGCAAGGCTGAAGCCAAAGGCTGTTAGAGGTGATACCCTGGGGGACTAGGAGTGGGGGTGGGAGAGGGGGCACAGGTGAGGAGAAATAGCCCCAAATGAGACATGCCCTGAGGGCAGGTAAGAATCAGTGGGAGTGGAGACTGATAGGGTTCTAAGGAGCTGCAGAAGCTCCCCAAGGGAGGCAGTGCCAGAGTTCAGCCCTGGGACTCAGACCCCTGGGGGTTCAGCCAGAGGTACAGGCTGTCAGAAACTGAAGCTGTGGGCGGCCCAGTGACGGGGACAGACAAACATTATTGAAGAATGCTGTTGTGGCTTCTTTTTATTATTATTTTTCAAGAGACTAGGTCTCACTCTGTTGCCCAGGGTAGTCCCGAACTGGCGGACTTAAGTGATCCCCAGCCTCAGCCTCCCAGGTAACTAGGATTACAAGCGCACACCGCCACACCTGGCTAGTTGTGGTCTTTTGTTCAGGCTACATGTTCCATGTATTCAGTGGCAGGAAGACACCATTTTGGACACCTTTTGTTTAGGGCTTTAAGACACTGACAGTAACTGGGCTAAGATAACTGGCCACCAGTAGCCTCAGTGACTCTGTCTATTAAGTAAATCCCATTATTGTTTTTCTTGAAACTGAGTGATCTTGCATCTTGCAGTTGTGAGGGTGAGGAACTCGGAGAGTGACCGGTAAATTGCTGGGCACTCTCCTGGGTCAGTTTCCGTGCCCCAGTACTGCCTGGTATCACAAATATACCAGGTACGGCTTTGGGCCCTGAGGCTCAGCTTTGCACAAGGCAGACAATGTGTGGTCCCTCCACTTGTGAGCTTGATTCTAATAGATAAGGCAAACAATAAAAAAGATTATGAAGAGTACTATGGAGAAAACAAAAAGGGTGATATAAAAGTGACTGTTTTGCAGGGTGAGGGTATCCACAGATAAGGTGGGCAGTGTGTTCCTGGCAAAGGGAACAGCTGCAGAGGCCCAAAGACAAAAACACCTGCCATAAGGAAGGAGCATCAACAAGGCCAGTGTGACTAAATAAAGGGGCTCTGGTGCAAGGGAGGTGATCAGGGTCCAGCCATGGAAAAGCCTGAAGAGGGAACAGGGGTGGGAGGAGTAATGGATCCCTTTAGTTATCAATGCAGACATCACTGGCTGCCCTTGTGCATCCACTCTCTCCTACTCTCTTATAACAGAAGACTGAGAGGTGTTCTTTGATTTTTTTAAGTACTTATCTGATTGGCCCCTCCCCTTTTGACCTTTTCCCATCCTTTTTTCTGCTTGGAATGGAGATGTGATATTAGCAGTTCAGCAGCCATCTTATGATCATGAGGATAATCATCACATGACAGTATTACTGGAGCAAGGGACACAGATGGAGCCAAGGTCCCTAGTATTATCATTGAGCTGACCTACCAGTCTCGGACTGCCTACCCCCCACTTTTTGTTGTGGGAGGTATTAATCAATTAACTTATTTTAAGTAACTGTTTTATTGGTTGCTACTGACTGCAATTATAGCTAATAGAGTCATGTTACATTTGCGATTTTAAAGAAGAAACAGAATTCGGTCAGCCATCTGAGAAATATTTATTGCTATTTGCTATGAAGCAGGTACTATCCTAGGTGCTGAGAATCCAGCAGTGAGTAAGACAGGCATGAATGCCTACCCTCTAGGGGTGTGGACACTGGTGTAATCTAGAAGCCAGACCTGACTTCCAGGCTGTGTATTTTCATCTGATCCCCAAAGTGGTGCGGTTTGAAGTATGAGCAGGTGGCAGGGGTGGGCGGGGTAGGGTGGGGTGGGGATGCATAGCTGTCCTCACAGGCCTCCTTCCCACCTACTATATTACCAATCAAAATAGTCAAAATAATTCTCCAGTGTTTTTATGACCCAAGCCTGGAGTTGCCCTCTGCCTCCACAGGGAGGCATTGTTATTACCCATTTTGTAGGAAGGGAGGAAGGAATGCAGCAGCCCAGGCCACACAACTGATATGTGACTGTGCTGGAAGTTGAAGTCAGGCTTTTTGACTCCAGGAACTCCACTGCCCCCTCTAAGCCCTTGGGGAAACTTCAGCCCCCTCTTCCTGTATCCTTATTGGCCTTTGTGACAAACTGTTCCCTGGTTTTCCCTTTCTCCGTGCTGTGTACAGGGACTTCATTCATTACCCATCCGTCTGTTCCATGCACTAAATGAAAGCCTGGTGACTTCATTCATTCATCCTACTTTTCAAGAACCTTTCTCTGCCCTGAGTGCTAGGAACACAGAGCAAGTCACAGAATAAGCACACACAGTAGAGGAGGGGGACAGGCAATTGACAGGCATCACAGTGTGGTGGGAGCTGGTTAGGTAACTATGGGACCAAGAGAAGTACAGAGGAGGACAGTTGAGGAGGACCAGGGTGGGGGGAGGTCAGGGAGGGCTTCCTGGAGGAGTCAACACTGAACTGGCCCCAAAGGGAAAACAGGAGTTGAGCAGCTGAAAGAGTAGCAGTGGATGTTTCATAGAAAGGAAGCAGCATGAGGGGGTAGCTGGTCTATGAATGGGAGGGAGCGAAGGAAGAGAGGAATCTGGGGGGTCATACTAGACTGTCAGCCAGGATTAGGCATTCGAACTTGACTGGGTAGGCTGAGGAGCCAGCGATGATGAGCAGCTGAACAGGGAGTGTCCTGGTCAGATATGTCTGAGCGCCCCACAAACATCTGTTAATGGAAGGAATGCAAGAATGATAAGTATGGGGTTCTATGCATGTGTCCGCAGGGAGGGGGTTACTAAGTGATCTGACAGTGGAAGGACAAGCTAGGCAGACTCCTGGATGCCAGCACCACCTCCTTCACAACTCCGTGCCTGGGCCACCACCATCACTCACTGGCATGTTTATAGGAGCCTCTGCACTAGTCCACCTGCCATCCACCCTGGTCCCTCTTCCATGTGTTCTGGCCGCTCCCAGAGACCCTCTAAAATCAACTTCTCTCCCCAGTGCCCTACCCAGGGCCTCTGTCACATCAGCTGCTTGAAAATGGGAGAAGAGATTGTTTACCCTCATCCACCATCGCTCTGGCCTATGCAACGCTGGCTTTAGGGGAAATGACGCCCCAGAGGGTGAGGGTACCCATGGACAGGCCAGATTGTGATCCCTGAGCTCAGGACAGGAGTGGCCTCCCGCTCCTGAAGTGGCCCAGTGACTGGCTGACATAGAGACCACCCTCACACAATCTGTCATGTCTCTTGGCCTAGAACCACCAGACTCCAAGGCCAGCAGAGTCAGGATGACCCAGGTCAGGCTGGAGCCCTTCAGTGCTCCCCCCCCAACATGCTGCTGCCCAGGACAAGCCCTTCCCATGCTCTCGTCCAGACAGGACGCTGGGTACCCCAAGGGTGACCCCTGTCACTGCCCGCTGTGATGCTACACCTGCTCCCAAGCACAGGGCGTGGCTGACGGCCTGTGGAAGACGTGAGAGACGCCTATTAAAGGTCCTACCAGGAGGCTGCTGCCCACTGCATGGTGGGGGCACACATGTGAGTGGCCAGAGGGGCGGCCCTCACCCGGAGCCTCACCTGGGAAGCACAGTGAACTCCTGAGTGCCAGCAGGTTGCTCTTGGTGACGAGCGCTCAGGTGTGCAGAGCGTGTCCTTCCTGGGAATGGGGTTCTGGGACATTTCATGAAACCACTTCCCGCTCAGTCCCGGAAACTGGTGTGGTCTCCCGGAAGCTGCTGTGTGCCGCAGGTCCTAGCCCTGTCGGAGTGCCAGCAGGAGTCAGGAAGAAGCCCCAGCCCAGAAGAGGCTTGGTCCTCTGGTGCTCTGGGCACACTCCATGCTCACTGCCCTTCCTTCCAGCAGCAGTGGATCAACAAGCAGCAGAAGGAATGGGGCCTCCCCTCCTCACCCCCTGCTCCCACCTTCACCCCCCCAACCTCCCTGCCCCAGCTCCCACT
The DNA here is from genome assembly GCA_004024945.1 of Uropsilus gracilis. Lineage (NCBI taxonomy): Eukaryota > Metazoa > Chordata > Mammalia > Eulipotyphla > Talpidae > Uropsilus > Uropsilus gracilis. Next base: position 29,990 of record PVHY01012735.1, on the reverse strand, counting down.
GCAAATGGCTCTAACTGACACAACTGCATGGTGTTCATTGTGGAGCCTTCTCCAGTGCAACCTTGCCCCCCCAAACAGATCCCTACAGGCCAGTTTCATGGACCTGGCAAGCCTTTGAGATGAAGGCTGCCCCCCGATATTGCCACAATACACTCTCTCCCCTTAGCTGGTGCTCTCTCTGTGGTTTCAGCTACTCGTGTCAACCAAGCCCCGAATGTATCCTAAACCTGTATGCCAACTTAGCTCCAGCCTGTTCTGCCTGTGTCTGGAGAACAGATCTCAGGTGAGGTGTGGGGCGTCACCAGGTCATCCAGAGCTAAGGGGCCACGGACAGGAGGCGGAGGCACCATTCATCCAGGCTGAGCTGTTCAGTTTCTGCATCCACCGAGGCCTTGGTAAATAGGCTCCTTGGAGAAGGGGGGATAAGGGGGGGGCGGCTGCTTCGGCCCTCAGTTACGAAACAGGCAAGCAAGTAAATAAAACATAAGCCAGATCCTGTCCTCAGTTGCTCACAGACCTCCACTGGCTCTCACAGTACTGACTATAACATCCGAAGCCCTGACCACAGGAAGGCCCCGCAGGAAGCTGAGGTCATCACTCAGCCCTTCCCGTCACCCGCGTCAGCCGGGTGCTGCTTCAGGGCTTCTGCGTGTGCCTGAGATGACCACACGAGTGCTGAGCCCTCCCTGAAGATCGGCTCCCTGCCCGCACCCCAGGCCTGTTATTCTCAGGTCATGTCTCGTCTCTCCCTCCAGGAAGAGACAGGCTTCCTGGGGCTGGAGACTGGCCTGCCATGTCCGGTGTCCCGGCTGCCAGCCCCAGCTGGTGAGGGGATGCATGGTGCTTGTTGAAGAATGATGCCTGGGCCGCTGATGAGCCCTCGTGGCCTTAACCAGCATGGGCTTAACCCTACTTCCCCCCCTTCCCCTTTCCATGGCTGGACTAAGTCTCTAGCTCCTGGGCACTGCCTCTCCTACCAGCTGTCAGGGGAGAGTGGAAATTTCCACTCGGAAGTTGGAAGGACAGCCACGCTTTCTGGGTTGGGCTAGAGGGACCGAGAGGAAATTTCCACAAACCGTGGCTGGCAGTGTGACCGAGTGTCCAGGGAGCCTGGGGAGGGGATGGGGTGCGCAGGACTGCTCTGTGTCTGCCGCCTGCCTGACTCCAGTGCGGGGTCTGTTCACAGACATGCAGAACAGGGTCTGGGCCAGCCTCACACAGGGGGTGGGGCCTGCTGGGGTCCACCTCCAGCTCTGGAGTCAGAGGGTCTTCAGGTGTCATCAAGGTCAATCCCCTTGTCCAGGTAGAGAAGCAGGCCCCAGAGCGGGAAAGCCATTTGTCCCAAATCCAGTGATAGATGCTGAACTCAGATACTCACTGCTGCCTGGGTGTTTGCTTCTCTGTTTTTCCCTACCCCCTACCCCCTTCCTTCCCCAGTCCTTCAGCGAATCTCTCCTGAGGGCCACTTGGGTCCAGCTCCATACCCTAGGCCCTGAGCTCCCTGATCTGAGGTTCATGGCCACCTCTTCCTGTCAGGCCTCCAGGACTGCCTGCCCCTACTATGCCTTTTAAAACACCCAGGCTGCTCCCTGTGTCTATTAAATCAAAAGGTTAAGAGTGGTGGCCAGGTCTCAGTCTTGTTAAAAAGATCCCTCAGGATTCCATCCGCTGCCACTTTGGAAACCACAGTTCAGCCTGGATGAATGGTGCCTCCACCTCCAGTCCGTGGCCCCTTAGCTCCAGGTCACCTGGTGACTCCTCCCACCTCACCTGAGATCTGTTCTCTGGATACGTGGGCAGAACAGGCTGGCACCAGGCAATCCTGTCTCCCTCCTGTGCCTGCCCTTTGCCCAGCCCCGGGCTCCTGTCTGTCCAATGTGGTCTGATCTGCCTGCCATAGCCAGGTGCTCTCTAAATATTTGCTGTTAATGATGACAATGACCTCAGTCTGGTCCAGAGGGCCCCTGACGTGGAAGAAAGAAAAGGACTTTGGGGTCAGACAAACTTGGATTCTGATCCCAGTCACTTCTGCTGGCCGCCTGGGCCTCAGTTTACCTCTCTGTGAAAGAGATGTGTGTGTTGTATGTAGAGGGGCCAGTCATGCTGGAAACAGGCTCTTGCCCTGACAGAGAGGTGCAGTGGCTGTTTCCTTCAGTGGGAAGGAAGGTGGCTGTGAGCTTTCTGAGAAGCTCTCTGTCCAAGGAGGCTTTCTCCCCCGGGCAACCACAGCAGAGGTGACTGGGGGGTGCACAGGCAGAGGAGTGGGACTCAGAAGGGATCAGCTTGTCAGGGCCACCTCTCTGCCTGGGTACAGGGTGGTATCTTTCATGGGCATTTTCTTGGAAACCCACAAAAGCATCTCAACTGAAGGAAAGTGGAAATAAGGAACTGACCTTGGAAATCTGAAATAACTGAGCAATAGTTTCAAGTGGTCCTAGATAAGCAACACACAGAAGTTTCGAGATGTCTCATGCTGTGAAGCGTCGCTCTCATCGTACATCAAGTTATGTTCATGTTTACATCCCACTGAATTCCTGTGACCTGAAGAATCAAGGAAGTCTGGACCTTGACTAAGCATAAACCAGACCGTGGAAGGCGTGCAGGAGGGGCCCGAGGGACTCATGGCACTTCCAAACTCACATGACATCTCTGCCTCCGGATGGGACTTGTCCTCCATTTTATAAATACATGGCTCATGAAAAAAGCATGACCTGCAGCTATGTCCATGCCGTTTTGGACAGGCCTCCCCTCCTGATGGACTGCGGCCAGCCCCTCTTCCCACCACTGTCTTAATGCTACAGAAGCTATACACTGGCCCAGCCTCCTCTGCCAAGCTCTCCTCAGTCACTTCCAGAATTACCCCACGCTTCTGAGTGGTATCCTGTATCATTCCCACTTCCCTGGAACTAGCCTTTGTCTAAGGAGATTGTTTAAAAGGGTTCCCGCAGTTTGCTTTTTGCTCTGTCACTTTTCTTGTCTTGTCTTGTCTTGTTGTTTTTTGAGACTAGTTCTCGCTATGTTGCTCAGGGAACAGCAGACTCTCATTGCCTGGGGTACCACGGACTCAAGCAATCCCCAGCCTCAGCCTCCCAGGTAGTTGGGATTACAGGTGCGTACCACCACGCCCAGTTATTTTTTTGAGACTAGGTCTTGCTATGTTGCCCTGGGCGGGTCTTGAACCAGCGAACTCAAGCGACTCCCAGTCTCAGCCTCCTGTCCTAGACTTGGGATTTAAGCCACGTGCCACTGCAGCCACTGCTCTGTCACTTTTCAATAAACCTTTTCTTCTTTTTTGGAGACTGGGTCTCACTATGTTGCCCAGGGTAGTCCTGATCACGCAGACTCAAGCGATCCCCAGCCTCAGCCTCCCAGGCAGCTGGGATTACATGAGCCTACCACCTCGCCTGGCTGCTTTTTTAAGACCAGGTCTCGCTATGTTCCCCGGGGTAGTCTCGAACCCGCGAACTCAAGCCATCCCAAGCTTCTTGCTTCCCAGCGCTTGAATAACAGGCACACGCCACCACGCCCAGCTACTTTTCAATAAATCTTTCCTTTGACCAGTATCTCCAGTTCCTCATTCTAATCTTAGTGTCAAGATGATCAAAGGCCCAGGTTTCTTTGGGAGTACAGGGTGCCAATTTGTTCAAGCACCCCAGACATTCAACTTAGACTGACCAGGTCTCCCAGGCTCCCGGTAGGTGATATTCCTCAGTACTCGTGTTTGGAGGGACCTGGTGAGACACTTCCCTTTTCTGGTTACATGAGGACAGAATCAGTATTTGGGTACCCACTATACCCAGAGGCACTGATTATATCCCATTGCATCTATACCAGTCAGAGATGATCTTTTCACCAAGGTGGAAACAACACAAATGCCCACTATGATAATCAGGTAAATAGAACATGGGCTATCCAGACAATGGCCATAAAAAAGAATGCTGTCCTGATACATGCTAAGCATGGATGAATGTCAGATGCAAGCTGAGTCTGAGTCTAGGTCCAGTCTGGCTGACTGGTTGACCTTGGACTAATAGGCCCAATGCCTGAGGTCTGCGTCTGGCTGCATCTAGCTGGTTGACCTACAACTTGGAGTCATAGACCTGAGGCTAGAGTTCAGCTGTTTGACCTCAGGATTCTCCAGATTGAGTCTGGTCTGGGTCCAAGTGACTGTTCAATCTTGGACTTAAAGCTGCAAGAACTGCTTTTGCAGGAATCCAGAAGCAAAACATTCTGCATGATTCTATTTATAAAATATGTCTAGAAGAGTCAAATATATGTATATATTTTTATTTTAGAGACTATATCTCACTATATGTTTCCTGGGGTAGACCCGAACCCACAGACTCAAGTGATCCCTAGCCTCAACCTCCCAGGTAGCTGGAATTACAGGTGACTAGTTTTTTATGACTAAGTCTTGCTATGTTGCCCGGGGTAGTCTTGAACCCACGAACTCAAGTGATTCCTAGCCTCTGATTCCCAAGTAGGTGGGATTATAGGAACGTGCCACAGTGCCTGACCCAAGAGTCAAATCTTTTTTTTTTTTTTTTTGAGTTTGGGTCTCGCTAGTTTTGCCCATGGAACCTCAGGCTCCCATTGCCCATGGTACCACAGACTCACGCAATCCCCAGCCTCAGCTTCCCAGATAGTTGGGATTACAGGCATGTGCCACCAGCTATTTTTTGGGACTAGGTCTTGCTGTGTTGCCCCGAGCGGAACTCGAACCACGATCCCTAGCCCCAGCTGCTTTATAGGCTGAAGCTTACAGGCACGAGCCACTGTGCCTGGCTGAAGAGTCAAATCTTAAGACAGAAAAAAGACTAGCAGTTGTCTGTGTAGGGATGGGAATAGGCATGAGAAATCTATTCGGGATGGATGCATGTTCCGAAGTTCAATTGTGGTGGTGATTGTGCAACTCTAAACTTATTGAAAGTCACTGAATTATACATTTGAAAGACATGAATTTTATGGCAGGTAAATAGCAGCATAATAATGATGCTAAAATAACACTGGAGTTAGCATCTTTTAAACAAATTCTTTTTTTAATTTGAAAAATTCATTTTATTGATTTGTCACATTTGTGCATTAATTGATCCCTCCTCCCCGCTCCGTATCCTCCCTCCAGTCACTCCATCTCCCCTTTTTCTGCAATTTGTTGGTCTGTTAAGTTGATGTTCAGTTGTTCGTTGTTTGACCCATTGTTCTCTTCCAATATCTGGTAAAATTTTTTTGCATATATATGTATATTTATATTACATTAATCCATTATTGTGTACCCCGGGGCTTTCCCACTTCACTAACATTTGTTAACCATCCTGATCTTTTGTGCTTTTCTCCTCCCCCACCTTCTTCCCCCTCCTCCTCTCTTGCTCCACGGTTCAGTCCCATTGGTTGTTTTCATTCTTTCTTATTTGTTTGTTTGTTTGTTTTTCCCTATATCCATCATATAAGTGAGACTATCCTGTACTTCTCTTTTTCTTTTTGACTTATTTATGCTAATATGAGTTCCCTAGTTCCATCCAAGTTCCTGCAAATGACATGTGTTTGTCCTTCTTGATGGATGCGTAGTATTCCATTGTGTATATGTACCACTTTTTTTTTAGCCAATCATCTCTTTTGGGGCATTTTAAACAACAAATTCTTAAGCTTTTTGTTTCTTCACTATGCACAGGAAATCACCTTTCAGCTCGCTATCTGATTTCTGCTCCCTGACTTTCTGAAATCTGTCTGAGTTCATTTTAGGACACATTTGAATTTACTTGCTTGGAACTGAGAGACCTTGTATCTTTTCACAGACTGGCAAAGTCTAGTAGCCTCCATTAGCGACAGAGGTCTTTTAGCACAAGAGAAACTGAGACACAGTAGAGTGAAGGGTCTTTCCAAGACTGCTAGGGATTGAGTCCCAGTTCCATCAACACTGATTTGGGCTGGTTTCACAATGTAAATTCCAGAGGACAGTTATGGACCAAGTGGGACTTGGCATGGTGTGGGACCCACTCATTGTCTCTTGCCAGGTCCTCTTCAATGTTTCTGAAGACTCTTGCTCCTCCTTGAAGTGTTCTTCCTGTAGCTCTTCCCTTTTGTGTATACAAATACCATGTCATCTTCTTGGTATTAAAACGTCCAGCCCTTTTTGCTATGAAAAATTTTTACCTTCCATTGCATCTAAATGTTCTCCCTAGTGCCCAGATGTGTATCTATTTGTATGTGGGTTACCACAGTACTTTAACAATGTAATTCAGTCTTATATTTTGATATGATGAAATACAAGCCCTCCACTTTGTTCTCCTTTTTTGGATATATTTAGTCTATTCTGGGTTCCTTGCATTTTCATATAAATTTTAGGATTAGTACATCAATTTTTGCAAAAGATAATTATTAGAGTAGGATGGAGATTGAATTGATTACAGAGATCAATTTGGAAAAAATTGCTATTTTAACAATATTGAGTCATCCAATCAATGAACATAGACTGTCTTTGCATTATATATTTTAAATTTAGCAATATTTGTTAGATTTCATTGTATAAATCTTGCATTATTTTGCTTCTTCAATTTTTACTTCTTTTTGATATGATTACATGCAATGTTATGTGATCTGATTTTTTCAAAAGGAAAAATTTATTTAGAACAATTTGATTATAAGGCTATTAAAGAAAAGCAAAACTTACCCCTTAAAAGCATATATTAGTTCTATATATATTTCTGCATTTAAAGTAGACACCGATCTGGAAAGCAACCTCTTGATGTAACAGTAAGGCACTGTGACATGATTAAGCACAAAGGAATGGATTCTAATGAAATATTAATCTAGACTTAATGTTGATTCATAATTTATTTAACACAGTTATAAAAATCAGTATAACACATCTTGATTTGTGTGCTTTCTATGTCAGTAAAATGAAGACCTTTTCCTAGTTCACCAGTTTTTGATACAACAGAATGGTTTATCTCCTGGCACTGATCAGAAAAGGCTACATGATAGCAACTTCATAGTAAAATGACCTCTTTCAATAGGCAGACCCCCTCATCTAAAACTTCTTGTCATGTTTCAAACAAATAATTTTCCAGCAAATATTCTCCTCTGATTTTATTCTCCTTCACATTTTTTTCTTTCATTTTTTCATTTATTCCTTCATCAGTCTCACTCTCTTCCTTTAGAATCATGCAGGATTCTGCTGGTGGTGCGCGCAGGTGTTGCTCTGAAGGAGAAAGTGATTGTGAGGTAACTTAGGAGTTGCAGTCATCAGGTCCCACCAAGTCAGCCTCTCTGGAGGGCTGTGTGCAAGGGGAAGTTCAGACTCCTTTGGCCATGGCAATGTGAGGACCCAGGAGACCAGAAGTCTGGTGTTTCTCACCTGGTCTCCACTGAAATGACCTTTCAAAGCATGTGTTTATCTGTCTTGCTCTCCCACTTTCAGTTCCAAGCATAGCAGGCTCTCCCATCCAGCACAGCAGATTGCAAAGCAAGATTTAAAAAGTAACTCCTTTGCATTTTAGTTTTAGTCCTTTGCATCATCCAGAACCATTGTTCCTGACAGTCACCAGGTGGCATCTAAGTCTGCACATAAAAGTGGAAAAAGAGAAAGAAATAAAAAGAAAAATACCCTGAATAGACAACAGTTGAGAAATGATTGAGCAAATTTGTGGTCTATCGATGAGATATTGTAGAACTATTAAAAATGATTTTGTCAGCAGAAAAAAAAAACAACAACCTGGTCACGTAAAACCATGGAGAATATTAAGGTATGAACAACATTTAATTAATAAATCTCCCTTTTCCTGGGACTGAGCAGAGAATGAGGTGTAGACTAGAGACTCTGTGTGGAGTTACTAACCGCTGATGACCAAATACTTGTCTTTGTCCTGTTGCACTTCCCTACTCCTTAAAGTTAGTGTGGCCACATGACTTATTTTAACCAATGAAGAATGAGTGCGTATGATTTGTCATTCCTGAGCAGAAACTTTTAAGAACCAATGTGCAACTTACCCTGTTCTTAATGTCTGCAGGTGATTGGCTGCACCCCAGAGCTACTCCATCAGCCCGGGCTCTGGAGTGAAGATGACAAGGAGTAGATACAAGCAATGGAAAATGAACTAGTACTCTACAACCAGGAGAGTGAACAAGAAAAACAACCTGATTTAAGTCACTGAGATACTGGAGTTGCTTGTTATTGCAGCATAGCCTAGCTCATCCTGACTAGTATGTGGATAAATGTTGAAGAAAGTGAGTAAAACTAAAGAGCAGAACACTAAATCTCAGCTCCTCTGATTAAAACTATGAAAAGCAATGTCTAAATATAGGTAGTAAACTTAAGAAGGTTAAAGTTTGGTGTGTTACAGGAGGGATCATGGATGAATGATTTTTCTTTTGAGTGTGTTTTCATGGATATTCAGCCTCACTCATTAAAATAAAGGTCCACAGTTCTCTCCTATGAGTCTCTCTTATGTCTCACACAGAACACTTTTATTTCTCCTGCTCCCCAAATGTATGGGTTTCCCCCACACAGTAAGCGATTCTCTGACATGAGTTGTGTGTCCTAAAATTCAACTCAATTCATACATTCTTTACCCAGAGGTAACATTAGATCCCACATGTAAAGGGCTCAGTCCTATAAGACTGCTGCCACTCTCTTTCAGATGCCCACTGCATAGTAGTGAAATCAAGTGCAAATGGGGCAGAAGTCTCCAACCAACAAACCAAAAGGAAAAAAAAAACCCAGCATTTTCAAAACATGGCTTCTGCTGCCCAGATTCTTTCAGATTCTTACCACCCATGCATAACAGTTGCCAGTCAATGCAATTTAACAATAGAGTTTTATTAACAAGGAAAATTAACCAGGAAAACAGAAAGTCAAACAAAAAATCCTTAATGCCAAAAGTGGCCAGTTATCTTACCCTAGTCACCATTTTTAGTCCCAAAGTTCCCAAAGACACCATCCCAAGATGGTGCCCATTTTGTCCCTCCAAACCTTGAGGCAGGAACTTTGCAAAATCCAGTATTTCTTTTTCCATCTTCTTTTTATTTCTTCTTCTCTCTCCAGTGTTCCGAGCTGTTCAGCTTCTTTCAGCAGATGCTGATGCAAAATCAGCTTTCCAAATCCCTGGCTGTCTCCAGGTACCAGCTCACTCTTACAGGGAGCTTCTGCTTAGCCTGGCAACTCAGGCTCCTCTCTACCAGCCCACTGTTCTTTGGTCTCTCCTTGCCAAAAGTCCCTCCAGTCTTTGCTCTTTTCTTTTTATTTATTTTTATTTTTTATTTTTTATTTTTTTTGAGACTAGGTCTTGCTATTTTTGCCCATGGAACCGCAGGCTCTCGTTGCCCAGGGTACCATGGACTCAAGCAATCCCCAGCCTCAGCTTCCCAGGTAGCTGGGATTACAGGCGCGCACCACCACGCCCAGCTATTTTTTTTTTGGAACTAGGTCTCGCTGCGGGCCCCAGGCGGGACTCGAACCACGATCCCTAGCTCCGGCCGCTTCATAGGCTGAAGCTTACAAGCACGAGCCACTGTGCCCGGCCTTCCTTTCTTTTTATATCCTTTTCTTGCTCCTTCTCCCCTCCTGAAAACCAGAGGCTCCAATTTCCCCTCACATATCTTCCTGGTGATTCATTTTCTTTTGTCCACCCAGGCCTTGAAACAATAGCCTCTGGGGTGCTAGTTTCACATATTCGCCAGGGCTGCTCAAGGTTTGCAACAAAGTCCAAGAAGGAAGTACCCTGTTCTAGTTTAGGCAATTCTTAACCACTGTGTTTTTCAGACAGAGCTAATGGCAATGCCTAAATTTTATGAATAACACTGCCCATGTTGGGGTCACAGCTTCAGTAGGAGATCCCCTGGTTATCCACTTCTGTATAATTTGGCTACAGATCAGAGATTCTTACATTGCCCTCCTCAGGTTTGATTAATTTGCTAGAGCAGCTCACAGAACTCAGAGAAACCAGTTTATTAAAGGGCATGGTAAAGGACACAGATGACCAATCAGATGAAGAGATGCATAAGGAAGGTCTGGGAAGACACATAACACACATGCAGGAATTTCTATCCCCATGGAGTTGGGGTGCATCCCCACGGAGTTGGGGTGCATCACCCTCTTGGCATGAATATTTTACCAATCTGGAAGCTCTCTGAATCCACAGAGATTCTTTTGGCAATGCTATCACATAAGCTTGATTAATCATTAAGTCTATTACTAGCCCTTCTGCTTTCTTAAGAGAATGGGGGACAGAGCTTCTAATCATGTTTTGGTCTTTCTAGTGACCAGCCTCCCTCTGGGAGCTGATTCATCAGAAAAAAAGATGTTTCTAGCGCTTTCATCACTTTGGAAATCACCGGGGTTTCTAGAATTCTGATCCAGAAATTGGAAGCTGATGTATTTCCTATTATCTCACACATTATAGAAGAAATGTGAAGTAAAAGAAAACTGAAATTCCATTTTTCACCTAGCAGATCAGCAAAGATCTAAAGTTTATACTAGTCAGTGATCAAAGGGAAAGAGACCCTTATACAGTGTTCAGGGTTGTGTATAAATTAGCTCAATGCAAAGAAGCAGGATTTAGCAATATGCATGGACTTTGTTTTGCAAATAGCCTTGCACATAGGTGAAAAGGTCATTCATCACAGCACTGTTTACAAGCAAAAGACTGGAAACAATTTTTAAATGTCCTTTAATAAGAGATTGGTTAAGTAAATTATGGTCCAGATCCACAGTGGAAACTTCAGTCATGAATAGGAGCAGGGAAGCCTTTTATGTGCCGTACAAGGAAAGTTCTCCAAGATCTTGTAAGCAAGGAAGGTAGCAAACCCTGAATGGTATGCTACAATAATGTAAAGAATGTGGGGGCATCTGTGAGAGCAGCACCTCGAACAAGGGGGGACCTAGTGGCCACTGCACCAAAGAAAACAGCTGTCTTCTGTAGCTCCTGCATGTTTAGACTTCCTACTGGTGGGGTCTCCTTGTCACTTTCTTGAAGCCCACAGCAGCTCCTGTGACTTCACAGGATGCCTGATCAAAAGGAAATTTCCAATCACTGTAAATCCTGAAACAGTTTCAGTTCAGTAACCTGAGATAGTAAGAGTCACAGCTTCAGACTACTCAAAGATTTCTTCTCCCCAACCAGGCCTAGCTTGCTCCAGGACACAGGGAGACTTCTTTCCTTCTTCTTTCCTTCTCTCCCTCCCTGTCATTAGTCTCAGGTGCACACGTGCTGTGAGTCAGGTATCATTCTAGTCCTGGGGATACAGCAGGACACAGATGGCTGGTCATTGCCCTGTCCTCTAGTGTGGGGTTCTGGGGGTGGACGTTCTGGCCAGAGGTGGATGTTCTGGGGGTGTGGGGGAGAGACAGAAGGTAGGAATGGTAATTAGAGGTAACTGATAAAACAGGGGTGGGTAGGGGTCATTTATACAACTGGTAGGAGAAAGCCTCTCTGATGAGAGGACATTTAAACAGGGATCTGATAGGAGTAAGTGGCCAGCCCTTTGGTGTCAGGTCTGGCTTCATGTCTTGTGGCTGGTGCAGACCCAGAGGCCCTGCGCACAGAAGGGTCTCATGTTGGGTTCATGTTCTGCTGTCGTCATGTCGAAATTCTTAATTTTCCAACAGAGACTGTTCTCATTTTGTACAGGACCCCAGGAACTAGGTGGCTAGTCTTTCCTGGCACGAAGAGTTCCAAGTAGAAGAAACATCAATGGCAGAGGTCAAAAGATGGGGCCGTGTTGGCAGTTTGAACCTGTCGTAGGACAGGATGGCAAGGTTGGAGCCTCTATATTTGCCCTTTGAGCCTGTACCCTCTCCCCTCCTGCCCTGTAGTTCTGACCCCCCAGGGCCACCATGGCAGGTGGCAGGGGTTCAAAGGTGGCTCTTTTTCTTGCTGGGGATACACCTTCCTAGAAATCTCCTTTTGGTTTCCCCTCAAAGAGGAGCCTGAGACAGACATAGGTGCAAGTAGTTTGTGTGGGAGGGGATCCCAGGAGGCAGAAGTGTGTGGAGGGCTTGGGGGTGAGAGGAAGTAGTGTGGGGAAACAAGGAGGAGGAAAGCAAAGCACAAAGGAGGGCTGTGTTTTCCAGGTTGCTGTTTGGGTAACAGAGCCTGGACTCCAGCCCAAACACAGGCAGAAAGAGGCAGAATTGTTTTGCAGACATCTTTCGGTGAGGACTGTTCCAGGAGGAGCCACCTGTCCTGTGGGCCCTGGGGTGGGCTGGTGAGGTAGACCAGAAAGCTGCAACCTGCACCACTCTTGTGTTTGCTGTGCTGGTACGAGTGGCCGTGGGCCTCATCTGCAGACCCCTTGGGAAGGCACAAGTCTCCAGCAGCCAGTTGCTTTTACCTCCCTCCCACCCCCAATCCCAAGACACCCAGAACAGCCTCCTGTAGAGGCTCCATCACCCCTTTGGGAAACTCCCATGTGGATCTAAGGGCACCTCAACTTGATTCTCTCCAGTGGCCAAATTCAGGTCTGGGGCTGCAGGCACCTGACCTGTCTACACAGCCAGTTTGGTCTGGCCACTGCCCTTGACTCTGCTGCTTCAGCCAGCTCTGCCCCTTCAGGGTTCTTGGGCAAGAGTCAGATATCTGGGTACAGACACCAGCATCTCTCTGATAGGTCTCCTTGCAGCCCCCTCATAGGTTTGCAGCAAGAGGAAAGCCATCTCCACCCACCCAACTCGCCAAAGGAAAGCCTCTCTCTGCCCTCTCACTGCACCTTCGCATGAGCTCCTGCACTGCACTGCTTGGCATGGTGTCTTGAGCCAGACATCCAGGTTTGCATCCTGGCTCTGCTGGTGAGGAAGCCAGGAATGGCTGCAGTGACCCTATGTGGCAGACTGCTCAAAGGCCTTTGTTCTTCTCACTGACTGGCAAAGGGAGGGAGTCACGAATGCAGCAATGGTGGAAAAACATGGAGCAGTTTCTATGTGCGGAGCCTGTGAGCTCTTTCCATCTATCAGTCCACTTACTCCTCTAGCCAAGCCTGCAGAGGGGGTGCGATTAATCTGCTTTGGAGTTGGGTAGACGTGTATCTAGAGAGGGTGCATAACTTGCCCAGGGAAACACAGCTGGTGAGGAGTAGAACGTTGCAAGCCCTGGTGGAGTATTTCTGTGTGCTTCCTGCTTTGCTGCCTGTGTTGGGGAAGGACTACAAAGTGTTCACAACAGTTCAGGGCACCACGAGTGCATCCTTCCTCTTGCTTCAGTCCCTTTGAAACCTGTCCTGATGGCCTCCAGCTCAGAGACTGACTTTGCAGGCTTTTGACTTCAGATATTTGACTTAGGCCTAAGGAGTCCAGTCTCCCTTTAAGGGTCGAACTTGACACCTGGGAGGACAACTTGATGATGCACAGGACCTGCCAGGATTTCTAGCTTGAAGGTTTCCAGGTCTCTAGGTTCTTGGAGCTGTGGTGTCATCCAGGCAGCCTGGGTGGGGGCTGGGCAGATAAAGCAGGTGCCCTTTGCTGCCCCTCGTGGCTGCTCTCCCCCTGCATGGGCTGGGAAAGGAGCCGAAGCAGAGCTGGACAAGGCAGGACGCCTCTTGGGCCCACAGTACTACTACCATGGAGCAGATATGAGTAGAGCAGGATCCAGGCCCAAGAGCAGCCAACTGAGGGGCCTTGGGTGAGTGGCACCCTCCTGGGCCTGTTTCCTCACCCACAAACTGAGATGATGAATGACTCAACCACCTCTGGGGCCTGCAAGGCCTGAAAGGAGCCTTGTGTGGAGCTTGGCACATGGCACATGCACCAGAACTGAGCACTGAGCCTATTTTTCTTACGTTTATCATGCAGCTCTCAAATATCCACAGTCAGGTTCCTCATCATGTGTTTTCTCCTCCAAGCATATCTCTAGGTTCATTTCCTAACGCCTATGTGACCTGGGACACACCACTTCCCCTGCCTCAGTTTTTCTAGCCTTAAAATGGAGGTTATCACACTTGCTCAGAAATGCACGGTCTAACTGCGATAATATAACAGTTCCCTTTCTGACCCTCAGTTTCCCAATTTGTAAAATGGATTAGTAGGGTTTTTGCATCAAAAACCCTATTTTCTTTAGGGTTCTTGGGGCAGTTCAGTGTGTGGTTCTGCACATGGCAGTTAACAAACTATAAGCTTAAAAACAGGGAAAAAGAAAACAAAACAAACTAAGTAAAGACAGGCCCACACAGAGTAGGTATTCCAGAAACAGAAACTGAAACCAAGTCACCTTCCAAGCTTTAAATTTTCTTTCCCTACCGGGCATGGTGGTATGTGCCTGTAATCCAAGCACTGGGAGGCAAGAGGTCAGGGATTGCTTGAGTTTGTGGGTTCAGGACTACCCCGGGCAACATAGTGAGACCTGGTCTCAAAAAAGCAGCTGGGTGTGGTGGCAGGCACCTGTAATCCCAGCTACCTGGGAGGCTGAGGCTGGGGATCGCTTGAGTCGCGGGATCAGGACTACCCCGGGCAACATAGTAAGACCTAGTCTAAAAAAAAAAAAAAAAACAATAAATAAATTTTCCTTCCCTGGGATCGACTGTACTCCAGCATAGAGAACAGAATTTCCAAGAATTCTTGCTGGTTCCCATTTCCTATGTCTCTCCTGCTTGAAATTATTGGCACGGCTCTGCCTGTCCTTCCTCAACAGGCTTGTCTGGGCTGCTGGAGTCGGCCTGCTCCATCCTGTCACACTGTGATCATGTAGGTTTGTAATACTTAAGAGAAAGACCATCTAGCCCGTTGCTAGAACCTTCTTATCTATCTTGTTACTTAACACTCCTAATAACACCGTCAGATTGGTTTTATTATTATCATCATTTTACAGGTAATAAAACAGGCCCGGAGACAAGGAGATGATCTAAGGTCACATGGTGAGTTAGGGATGGTGTCAGGACTTGGTCATCAAGCCCAGAGCACAGCTGTTTCTCTGAAGGCCCAGACACTCCCTCAGGGCACAGCAGGGTCCCTTCACAGGCTGTGTGTTCCTTCTGGAGAGGGGCTCTCCACTTTGCCTGGACTGCCCCACTGGGCCTGTGCAGGTCTTTGCACTCAAGAGGAGCCAATCACCCATCATGGTTGGTCTAGTAATTAGAGCAGGCCTACAATGTGAGGTATTCCTGCTTCCTCAGGTGCTCCCACTCCTGGCAGGGGGTGGGGGGGGCATGTTTCCCCAGGGAATAGAAAGTAAGTGGCAAGTGTTTGATTTACTTTTAAAACTTACTTCTTTTTTTATTGAGGTAATCTTGGTTTACATGGTTATTTGTGTTTTGGGAGCACAGGATCCCCCTTGTTCCAGTGATGTTACCTGAACAACCCCACCACCAAAGCACCCCTAGTCCGAGGCCACAGTCCACTGAACAACCTCCTGCCTTGTAGAAAGTCGGTGTTTTGTTTGTTTGTTTTTACATTGTTGTTTACCCTGGGGTTCTCCCACCACCTAATCATGAACCTTCATCTTAATCTTTTGTGCTCCTCCCTCCCCCAGTTTCCCCACCTCCCCCCTCTAGCTCTATGCTTCAGATCTACTGCCAATTTTAAGTTTCTCTTGTCTAAAGCTGGTGTTTTGTTTTGTTTCTTTTGAGACTAGATCTCGCTATTTTTGCCCGTGGAACCGCAGGCTCACGTTGCCCGGGGTACCACGGACTCAAGCAATCCCCAGCCTCAGCTTCCCAGGTAGCTGGGATTACAGGTGCGCACCACCACACCCAGCTATTTTTGGGGACTAGGTCTCGCTGTGTTGCCCCAAGCAGGGACTCTAACCGCGATCCCTAGCCCCGGCCACTTCATAGGCTGAAATTACAGTAGGCAGGAGCCACTGTGCCGGCTTAAAGCTGGTGTTTAAATAGAGGTCCAAACATGGTGGCTTGGGCCGGCAGGTCAGGAGAGGTCGCCCAAGCAGAGGCCTTTGGGTGGGAGTAGGTCAGGTGCAGAGGTGGGGTGGGGCTCCTAGGCCCACCGATGAAGATGGGGCAGGTCCAGCGACCAAAAGTGGCTGGTGAGGGATGGGGTGTGCGGGTTTAAGTGGCTTGTGGATTCGGGCTCAGTCTCTAGCTGGGAAACTTCCGCGCTGGGCTCCCCACTGACCCCCTCGCCCGCGGGTCAGCGAGGGCCAGCCTGGGGTTCTCGTCCAGTCCCTGACGTGGGTGAGGCCCCACCGGTTCTCGGCCGCGGTCCACCGAGTCGCGGGCTAGAACCTCCACTTCTCCGCGGACCTGTTTCCCATCTGCACGGCGGCCACAGGCGCTCCCCAGGCCCTGGCGTCGCCGCCGCGGGCTACCGCCCTGGCTGCCACCGCCCACACGTGCGCAGCTGGGCCGGGCCTCCGCCCGGTGGGTGTGGCGGGCGCCGAGGCTCGCCCAGGCGCGGGGCCCCGGAGCGCAGCTCCCGCCCGCCGCCCGCCCTCCCCCGGCTCGGGGCGGGGCCATGAGCGAAGCCCCTTTATCAGCCGGCCGCCCGCCGCCCGCCCGAGGCCGCCTCTCCGGGCAGAGCTGGGCCGCAGGTACCGCGCGGGAGGACCGGAAGGGCGGTCGCGTTGCTCCGACTGCTGGACGCGGCCAGGAGCGACGGGGTGCGGGTATGGGAGGCTCAGGGATGTGTGTGTGTCTGTTTCAGAACGGGGTGTGTGTGTGTGTGTTTGTGTGTGTGTGTGTGTCTGCCTCAGAGGGGTGTGTATGTGTGTGTGTCAGTCTGTCTGTCTCAGAGAGGTGTGTCTATCTGGCTGTCTCAGAGGGGGTTGTGTGTCTCAGAGCGGGTGTGTGTGTGTGTGTGTGTGTGTGTGTGCCTGCCTCAGAGAGGTGTGTCTGTCTCAGAGGGGGTTGTGTATGTGTGTGGTGGAGGAGGGGGCTGCGTCACATGGGAGGGAGTGTGGAAGGGCAGTAGAGAGGATGTTTGGGAATCAAGGGAAGGAGGCACCCTGTGGAGGGAGAGGGAGGGGTGCTTCTCAAGAAAGTTCGAGAAGTAGAGGACGCTAAAGCTTGGCTAGAGGGAGAGCGTTTCTGTGAGAGTGGGCAGAGTGACCCTGGAGGACGACTTCCTGAGAGCTGCCTGCTGCCACTGGAGGAGGAATCTAGGGAGACACTGGGGGCAAAAGGGGTGACATGCCAGATGGAAAACGGGGAGCACTGAAAACAGCACTACTGGAAAGAGGAGGGTTTGTTCGCCAAAGTAGTTTAGGTCCCTGCCATGGGAATGGGGAAGTCCCTTTGGTGTCAGAAAAGGGAAGAGGAGGAGGAGCCCACAGAGCTCACAGACAGCACTTACAGCAATTGCCTCAATGACAGGCTTTGAGGCTGCCCAGAGGGAGGTGTACCTCCAGAGTGAGGGGCCAGGTCAGGCCAAGGACAGGGGGTTTGGGAGTTTTATGTATTCTCCAGGCCTTACTGGGTGGACGGGCCATGACCCCAGGTTTTAGCTGCTGTTGGACATGGGACCTGTGGAACTGGGAGAAGGGCTTGGTGAGAGGCTCCCCTCTCCAACCTCCCCCCCACATCTCCTGTGCTGGGTGACTCCTCAGCTCCCTTAACTTTCTGAACCTGCTTTTCTTCTTGTTTTCTGTCCTCAGAGCAGTTGTGAATCTGAACAACAGGGAAAAATTCCTCTAAAAGTTATTTTTTGTTCAGATCATACTTTACTGTGCAAGTTTAGTTACAGAAACAAAAGAACAGCTCCAGGTCCGTTTTGAAAGACTTGAGGAACTTTTTAAAGACACACTGGGCCTGGAAGGGGGAGTTGGTCTACATTGAGGTGGGTGACCCTTTTGCCAGGAGATCAGGAGACCAGCCAGGGATGGAAACTTGGCTTGCATAATCTGTGGCCACCCACTGGGTGCCTGGGAGCTGACCTAGGCGGATGAATGGCAAGAGCCCAGGTAGTGGAGTCAGACAGACTTACTCTGCCCTCCTGGCTGGGGCCATGACACCAGCTGAGAGCAGGCTCAGAGCTGCTGGGAGGGAGAGGTAAGATGTGTGAGGAAGTTCTTTGTCAACAGCACATCACTGTAAATTAATGTCAGTGCCTTTTCTTATTAATAACTATGCAGGCTCAGCTGGGTTGTTCTTCAGGACCCTTTAGGTGGATATACCTCTGAAGTTTATCTCTGTGACAGCCCCAGTGTTAACACTGCTCTGTACTTATTATTCTTATCTAAAGAAGTTACATTTTGCTTTCCACACAAGATAAAGTTATCTTTAAGGGAGTGTGCCCTGAGAAGCAACAATGAATATTTTGCATGCCAGGAAGGAGACAAAAGAGGAAGTGGAATTGTGACCAAATAATACTTACAATAGTTAAGTCTGACTTAGTTCGGTTATTAAGGTCCAGAAAGGCAGAATATTAAATCCCCTGAGTGATAAGTTACCCTGAGCTGGGTTTTCAATGCTGAGAGTGGGGTTTTAACTGTTTTGTTCACTATTGAGTGCTAGTGCCTGCACATAGTAGGCCTAAAAAGAATATTTTTGGAATGTCTCTGAGCTAGAGAGGTCCTTTGAACTCATGGGTGAATTCACTTCTTGGCTGTTTGAAGAAATTGGCCAGGAGGAAAAGGAACTTGTCCAAGGTCAAACAGCCATTAAGGGGCTGCCAGGACTCAACACAGCATAAGTGGTGGAGCCAGTGCTGTTCCAGAGCCAGACCCGTAGGAAACTGTGCTGTTTGGGGGCCTGTAAGGGGCCCATAGCATTCATGACATCTTTGCTTCCACAAGAGCACAAGATGTAGCTATTACTATTATCCTTTGGTTATAAATGAGGAAACAAGTTCAGAGTGTTAAGGAGCTAAGTTACCGGGCCGTTAAAATCCCAGACCTGAATCCCATGGAAAAATGGGGATTCTGCTTCTCTTGAGAGAGTGGCAGAGACCTTCCCTGGGGTAGCAGCTCTCACCAGTTTCCTGCTGACACCACGTGGGTGGCTTCCCTCTGGACCGGGATTTTGTAGGCCAGCGGTGTTCCTTTTATGTGGGGAACATGCCCATCTGCTTTATTCACCTTGTGTACTCTTGTACCTTTGTGCCTAGTCAGCAAGGAGTAAAATCTGTGGACTGGGTTCCGCCCAGAGCTCTCCCAGTTCAAAGCCTATTTGCTACCCACTCCCGACAGCCTGATCTTCAGTTTCATCCCTAGGAGTGTTGGCGGACTCACTTGGAAACCAGGAGACAAGCCTTGGTTGCAGAAGAGTGAGGTAACAAGGTTGACCCTAGGTTCAGGAAAAGGGGAATGGGAATTGGGGAGGTGGGCTGGGGAAAAGGAAGTGTTCCTGCTTGGGCCTTGGAGCTCTTGATTCTGGGTCTCAGCCCAACCTCCCAAACCTGTGTGACATGCCCAGCCAGGCCACTTGGATTATCTCCAGTTTACCAGGGCGGCTGGGATTGAGGCCTTGTCCCTGGTGATTTCACTTCCCAACCACCTCTCTTGGGTCTGTGAGCTAGTGCGGGTCTTCTGGGCTTTGTGAAAACCACCGCTCTGCATGGTCTTTGCTGAGAACAACTTAATTATTAATAAGATCCGTAACCCCAAAAGTCCAACGCAAGCCAAAATCTCTGGGCCCCTAAATGTAATGTCAGAGGAAGGTGAATGCTGAGATGGGCAAAATTTGCCAAGGCCCCCAAATCCAGTGGAACTAGCTAATGAGGGTGGGAAGAGGACACATTTTTAGAGAATACCAAGCAAGATTCTCAGACTGAGGGTATTTCCAGTACTGCTTAATCATATCATTCACTTACTGGGGCCCTAAACTGTGCTCAACTTTGTTCCAGTAAATGTAATCTTTGCAGCGATCTCCCAGGGAGACGCTATTATTAATTCCTGTGCTGGGGCTAAATAGATGAGATAAGTCACATGTCCTAGGATGCACAGCTAGTGTGTTATGGGGGCCAACCTGGTTTGTCCGAATCTGCAGTCCTTCTCCTTCCCCAGCCTTAATGTTGTCTTCTTTCTTCCTAATGTTCTTCTGATTCCCACTGACCAGGGCACAGGAGTCACTCAAGTTTGCCTGAATCCATCCACCTGACCCTGGATACCTGGCCTCAGGCCAGCCTAGCTTGCTGTAATCTTGTGTAAGTCATAATTTTTTTGGTCAGTCACCCACTTTTTCCTCCTTCCCCCGGATGTTTCATGTGATGATTAATTGTGAGCTTCTCCAGCTACTGAAGCCTGACTAGGAGGACAGAGTTTAGCTTGAATTTGACCAATTTGGGAATAGTGATGGGGGAGGGGAGAGGTCTCAGGGTTGTCTTTAGCCCCACCCTCTGGTGACATCACATAAGAGACCTCCAGTCCCTGGAAGCCCCACCGGTAGTGACCCTCCCCTGGTGCAAGTGCTACCTAGTGCTTGGCATCTGGAGAATTTGTCCAGTCCCACAGCAGAAGCCATCAGTCCCCACCTTGCCCAAGAGAAACCCCAGGTAACAATGCAATTTGCGAGGCCTGGAGGGGGGCCATGGACTGGGGAGGGGTGGCTGCGACAGGCGGGTCCTGGCAGCCAGGTGGACAGACTTCTCAGCGGATGCCCTGAGATTGCCCTCTGAATACCCAGCGTATCCTTCTAACTCAATGCTTGACCCCCATCCCTTCCATGGAGTCAAAAGATGGGAACTAATTTGAAAGTAGACTTATTTGGCAGGCACGGGGCTTCGGCTACTGGCTGCAGGAAACAGGGTAGCAGAACCTGTATTCCTGGGATACTGCCTCTGGGTTCCATGTTTAGGGCCCACTGTGTGCAGTGGGAATGGGAATGTGTGCCTGGAATGAGCTAGCACACCTGAGAGGGGAGCTGGGAGCCAGGGCCTCACTGGTACAGAGCAAATGGGCTTTTGATCATGGGGAGACTGTCCCTGCATGCAAGTCAATGGCTAGAAGCCCAAGGACATAATTTACAGGAAAGGGCTTGGTTACCTGCTTTAGATTAGTGTTTTCCAGTCATTCTAGGGCATGCAGATAGGTTGTGAACAGTCTCTGTAAGCTGCGACCTGCACATTCATTCTGTCTCTCTCTCTTTCTCTCTCTCTTAGTAGATAGCTTCTAATCTCTCTGAATTGCCCTGTCCTCAGCAACAAAATGGGCATACTGGTACTTGCCCCTCAGTTATGAGAATTAACTGCAACAGGCTGTAAGGAATGAGCATTTAGTAAACTCCTACTCCATTTCAGCTGGCTATGGGATAAAAGGAATCCTTGGCCAAGTAAACTTGGCACATGTGGCTTCAACAAAGGGAAGCGGCTCTGTTAACGTTCTTAAGCCTTGGGGAGCTGAGGGGTAGGCTGTGGAACACTGGGCTGGACTTAATGGGTTGTAGGAACCCAGAAACTCAGCCACCACTTCACATGATCATTTCCTGGTCTTTGCACTCATGCTGGAGCAGAAGCCTTGCTGGGCTGGCAAACTCTGGGGAAGGTCTACCTGTCTCTAGGGGTGTGTGTTTATAATGCAGAACAAGGGAGCCTGATGAGATGCTTCCAGAGACCCCTCTGGCCCCTGAGTTTCTAGAAGATGAAGTGGTGGACAGGGGTGGAGGCCAGATTGCTGAAATCCAGTCTTTTGGGGAGGGGGAGAAATTCACTATTGGCTCCCCAACCAGTAGGGTGGGCCAAAGGGTATTTTGACCGGAAGTGGCCTCATTATTAGTTTATCAGCAAGTCGGTTTCCAGTCCTGCCCTGCGTTAGACTGTTTGGGAAACAGGAAGTAGAGGAGTCCCAGTCTCCTTGTTGGAGCACCCCCTATGCAGTATCATCATGACTGATGTAACTGCTGTTTCTCAAGGACCGGGAAAGGGCAGAGCCAGAGTTGACTCCAGAGTGTAATGCAGGAGGAATTTAGGAATGCAGATGGGATGGGGGGGGAGAGGGCGGGTATAGAGGGGTGTGGGCTGGAGATGCAGCCTTGATGCAACCTTTGTCCAGCAAGCACCCCAGCATTTGTTGCCCTGCATGTGGATTGTCGCGTGACTTTGATGTTGCTGGTGTTAGAGAGCTTGCATGCTTTATCTTCTCAGATCTCTTTGTCTCTTACTGGAACACAGGTAGTTGCAAAAATATTGGCGGGACCATGGACAGAAAACCTTGGTGCTGAGTTCGCTAAGCTTGTTGGAGGGAGTTGGAGGGAGGGGAATTGTCTGGCAGATGCTTGTTTTTCAATAGATGTTTGGTTTAATGAATGACACCAAAAAGTGTAAACCTGAAGTGAGCAACTGGTACTAGGCAAAACAATATATAACTGTGAAATGCTTGCTGGTACTTGCCGCCTTGTCTTGCTCAGGGCAGTTTAGGGAAGTGATGAAGCTGAGTTCAAATCATGGCTCTGCTGCTTCCTACTCAGGTGGGTGGACAAGGTCGTTCATTTCTCTATGCCTCAGTGACCTTATCTGAAAAATGGGAATAATGATAGTATCGACCTCACAGGGTATTAGGTAGCATAAATGAGTCAGTGACATATAAAGTGCTTTGTGCTTTATTAGCATGTTATGATTTGGTCTCCACTCTAATTTCTATCATATCAAGGTGTTCATAGGGCAGAGACCAAGTTCTTTTCCACTCTGACCTACCCAGGATCCAGGATAGGACCTGAAGCAGAAAAAAGGCTGGTAAAGTGTTTGATAAGTGAATGAATGAATGAATTTTTTTTTTGAGACTAGGTCTCACTATGTTGCCTGGGGTAGTTTCGAACCCAAGGGCTGAAGTGACTCCTAACCTCAGCCTCTCGAGTAGCTGGGGTGCCACCACGCCTTGAATGTGTTTTGGATATTGCCACACTGTATAACCTATACAAGGGAAACAGGGAGGGCAGCAAGGAGGTTCTCTGGAGGTGGCAGCTTATCCTGCTCTTAAAGGATTTCATTGGAGGAAAGGAGATTGGCATGGGGTTTGTCATTTGGGTTAGGTGGGAAATGAGGATGGGAGCAGGTCATGGGCTCTAGAATGCCAGGGTAAGGGCTTAGGTTTATTTGAATTAGCAATCCTGGTGAGGGAGGGAGGGCTGGAGGGGCGATTGTCTGAGTGGAGGTGTGACTGAGGGAAAGGGTTGTTTTTATAAGATCAGTTGTTACTGGGGCCTTTCAGGAGAAGTGGCTCTTAAATTTGGGCTTTCAAGGGTATGAAGTGTTATTAGGATGCTGTTAGGTTGTGTCTGAGAGCCAGCTACATGCTAAGCACTCACAAAATAATGAGATGATCTGCCTACTCTGAGACCCACATTAACAGTTTGAATGCTCACGAGAAATGCTGATGGTCAAAGGATGGGTAGGCACTCAAGTAGAGGGGCCATCATGGGAAGTTTAGGAGACCAGGGAAAATACTGCAGAAAAATGGGCTCTGAGGGATGAATAGGAGTTTTCCACGTGGGCAAGATAGGGAAAACATCTCTGGTGGAGAAAATAGCTTGTGCAAAGCTATACTCATGAGAAACAGCAGGCCTGGGGTTTGGTGAGTCTCTGGCTGTATTTGAAGTACATTCTGGTTGAGCAGGAAGGCTGCAGAAGGTAGTAGGGACCAGATCATGTGGAGTGATGAAGAGCCAGTCTTCAGAGCCTAAAGGTAGAGGGAGTGGGTCTGTTGGCCAAGGCATGCCACCAACAGGTGAACACTAATGACAGCACAAACAGGAAGAAACAGTGGAGGCTAGTATGTGGAGTCTGACCTGGAGAGGAAATAACAGAGCTTGTGACCCTCATTAATTAATGTAATCCTCAAACATTTCAGCACCTCCTATGTGCCAGGCACTGTTCTAGGCACCTGGGATACACCAGGAGCAGAGCAATCATGAGTGAGTTTGACTCCTCTCCTCTTTTTCTCTTTTTTTTGAGACTAGGTCTCACTATGTTGCCTAGGGTAGTCCCGATCCCACAGCCTCAAGTGATCCCCAGCCTCAGCCTCCAAGGTAGCTGGGATTACAGGCACCTGCCACCCATGCCCGGCTGCTTTTTCAAGACCAGGTCTTGCTATGTTGCCCGAGGTAGTCTTGAACCTGTAAACTCAAGCAATCCCAGGCCTCTTGCCTCCCAGCACTTGGATTACAGGTGTATGCCACCACATCTGGTGACTTCTCTCCTCTTAAATGCAGTGTAATCATAAGGGATAAGGGGAGAGAAAGAGGTTGGGCATTCTCAGCCTCACAGTTGCTGCTTGTGAGAGTTGAGGGGTTGAGAACACCAGCCCCCTAAGTCTGCTGTTTCTTCTTTCCCAGCTCCCCACCAGGCCCACAGTCATGGCCACGGTGGTAGCCCAGAAGCTCAGCCAGCTCCTGCCAGGTTTGCAGCAGCTCCACCAAGCGCCTCAGCGATCTGTGCAGTCAGAGCCTGTCTTCACGGTGAACCGAGCCGAGGTGCCCCCACTTTTCTGGAAGCCCTACATCTATGTGGGCTACCGGCCACTTCACCGGACCTGGAGCTACTACTTCCGCACGCTGTTCCAGCAGCACAATGAGGCTGTGAACGTCTGGACCCACCTGCTGGCGGCCTTGGTGCTGCTGCTGCGGCTGGTCATCTTTGTAGGGACCGTGGACTTCAGGGGAGATCCTCATGCCTTGCCCCTCTTCATCATCATCCTCGCCTCCTTCACCTACCTCTTCCTCAGCGCGTTGGCTCACCTCCTGCAGGCCAAGTCCGAGTTCTGGCATTATAGCTTCTTCTTCCTGGACTATGTGGGTGTGGCTGTGTACCAGTTTGGCAGTGCCCTGGCACACTTCTACTATGCCATAGAGCCCGCCTGGCATGCCCAGGTGCAGACTATCTTCCTGCCCATGGCCGCCTTTCTCGCCTGGCTCTCCTGCACCGGTTCTTGCTACAACAAGTACAGCCAGAAGCCAGGCCTGCTGGGCCGCACTTGCCAGGAAATGCCCTCGGCACTGGCCTATGCACTGGATATCAGCCCCGTGGCCCACCGCATCCTGGTGTCCCCTGCCACGGATGACCCGGCTCTTCTCTACCACAAGTGCCAGGTGGTCTTCTTCCTGCTGGCTGCTGCCTTTTTCTCAGCTTTCATGCCTGAGCGCTGGTTCCCTGGCAGCTGCCACGTCTTCGGGCAGGGCCACCAGATCTTCCACTTCTTCTTGGTGCTGTGCACCCTGGCTCAGCTGGAGGCCGTGGCACTGGACTACGAGGCCCGGCGGTCCATCTATGAGCCTCTGCACACCCGCTGGCCTCAGAACTTCTCTGGCCTCTTCCTGCTCACTGTGGGCAGCAGTATCCTCACCGCCTTCCTCTTGAGTCAGCTGGTACGGCGCAAACTTGATCAGAAGACCCAGTGAAGGGGGTGGCAGTGGCAGGGAGGGCAGTGCAGTGGGCCCTTAGGGGCCGGGCTTGGCTCCAGATGGGAACAAGTCCTGGTAAAGTTGTTTGTGTCTGGCCATGGTGACTCTCTGCGCACGCCTCAGATGCCAGGGGTGGTGCTGGTCAGACCCTGGATTTGGAGATTGGCCACCAAGGAGCTGCTGGAGTCCACTTCTGGGCCTGCCTCAGCTCCCTGTCCTGGAAGAAAGGGAGAGTTGAAGATGTGCGCCACCCTGGCTTGCCCCCTCCCATTGCCTCTCACTAAGGATGAGGATGGGGGATCAGCTTGGGTCAGAACCCTGGTTTGGGGTTTCCAGATCATCTGAAAGGGTGAAAATGAAGGTGGGACATGGGCTAGAGTCAGATTTGAGCGAAAGGCAGAGGGAAAAATCTCTGCAATCCCCCCCTCTATCCAGACTTCACTGGTGGATAGGGTGAGGACAGATCCGAAATATGTGCAGGGTCTTACCTTGAACCCCAGTCTGGAGTTTTAG
Source organism: Uropsilus gracilis (assembly GCA_004024945.1). Lineage (NCBI taxonomy): Eukaryota > Metazoa > Chordata > Mammalia > Eulipotyphla > Talpidae > Uropsilus > Uropsilus gracilis. The sequence goes on along the minus strand of PVHY01012735.1, from coordinate 4,274 downwards.
AAGATTGTGCCTGGTGGAGATGGAGCCCATCCTATGCCTCACCTCTTTAGTCACTGACCCTGACAGTAAGTCCAACCTCCCAGCTCTAGCTTCTGTGTCCTTCACACCTTGTTCCCAGCCTGTCTCCTGGTCAACTCATTCAGGATTCAGTCATCCATTTGGTGTTTCCTGGTCAGAGACAGGCCACCGGCTGAGCCTTGTGGATCAATGCAGGATGATAAAGGCTTTTATAGAAAAATGGACTATAGGGAGAGAAGCACCCAGGAGGCAGTAATTATTGCTGCCCGGGCCCCTCATGGTGAATGGGAATCTACCCAGGGAGAAGAGGCAGGGCCCTCAGGCAGGAAAAAACCTGTGCAAAGGTCCATAGATAAGGAAGTTCAATGGGGCGGGAGCTGCACCCTGACAGTCGGGCCCCTGATGATTCCTGGATGTAATAAAGTGACTGTGATAACAGCTGCGCTCTGCTTTTTGTCTCCAGTCCCAGGGAGGGGGTGCTGGGGCCCCCATGGGCCCACTCAGGTGTTGGAGGACAGGAGGAGGTTTTTGGGGAAGCTGGGGCCCCTGGCGTGGGCACAGGGCGAGAAGAGATAGTTCCTGTTTTATTTTTGTCTGGGGATGGAACTGAGCCTGGGCTTCCTCCTTCCTTTGGGGATGATGATTTAGGGATTCAGCGACGAGACCTGGGAAGCCCTAAGCCCTGGGTTGATGGAGAAAGAAGGCGCACCTAACTCAGCAAGTTTCCGGCACACTCCTTGTGCCGTGTCGCGACACGTTCACACAGCACAGATTCCGGAGACAGCTCTGAAATGGGAAGATAAGAAAGTGAAGGGACAGGTGCTAGGAGATCCACAGGGTCCGTTCACCGGCTTTAATATCGCGAGCGGGTCGGGGGGAGGGGCGGGGCTTGGGACACAGCGGCGCTGACGTCGAGAGGCGGTGCCTGCGCCGGCGCGGCCGCGGCGTAGCCCCGCCCCCAGCGCTGGCGCGGAATTCGAACGTCGGTGGAGGCGGTTGGGCGACTCTCCCGAAGCCGCCAGACCCCGCGCCGGCTGTGGCTCGGTCTCCTCAGGGACCATGAAGCGCAGAGGCCGGGAGGAGGAGGCTTGCGGCGTGTGGCTGGATGCGGCGGCGCTGAAGAGGCGGAAAGTACAGGTGGGACGTTGGAACGTGCGAGGGTGTTGGGGTGGGGGAGGGCACGGAGGCGTGAGAAGGGAGGAGCTGTTGGGGGCGGGGAACCGGGAGGTGTTTGAGGTAAAGTCGGGGACGGAGAAGGGAGCAACTTTGGGAATTTCGGTGAGACAAGGGTTGGAGTCTGAAGAAGGATGAAAAGTGAAGTTTGGGAAGGAAGGAGAGAAAATGGGGGCGGCAGGCAGGCAGGCTGAGGGGGATATGCGGAGACTGGGACGCCCGGGTTTCCAGGCTTGGGGGGAGAAAATGAGCGCTGAGTTTCCAGGGTGGGAGAAAATGAGCGCTGAGGAGTTTAATCAGGCAGGCTGCTCGGGAGCTAGTGGTGAGGGAAGAGGCGACGTTTTTTCACAACTTTCCAGCTGCAGGCTGCCTAGAACCTGTCACTGCAGGGGGGAAATCAGAGAGATGGGAAGGCTGATGGGCCTAATACTTAGCTGAGCACCCACGGGGAGGAAGGCCTCTGTGTGTGTGTGTGTGTGTGTGGTGTGTGTGTGGTGTGTACTGAGTCACCAGGAAGGCCGGTGTCACGTGTGTGTGGTGTGTAGTGTGTACTGACTCACCAGCTTGGCCCATTAGCAAGGGCTGCAAGTCACACCCACGTGTGTCCCACATGCAAGCTTCTCTGGTAGTTATTACAAGGAAACAGAAGTATGAGATGTTTCAATGAGCATTTAATGCCTGGCATTGTGCTATTTCAGATACAGTGTCATTTTGTAGATGGGCAAGCTGGCTGTGATAATACACAATTTGCAAATGAAAACTGAAGTCCAAAATACACAAGGGCCAGATGCTCGCTCTCAAGTTGCTTACATCTTTTGGGAGAAGGTGTGAACAATAGATAATAACAATGCAGAGCGTTTGTTGAGTAAAGTTTACCTTGTGTGAGTTTCCTGTTGGTGCATCACAGGCCTTATCAGTACAGGTCCTTAGAGAGATTCCGTGAAGTAACTAGTTTTATAGATGATAAACGGGACCCTTAGATTAAGACATTCACCTTAGTAACCAGTGCTCTTAACCATTACAAGGCAGAATGTGTGTAGATCAGTGGTCCTATGGGAAATGTGCTATTGGAGGCATTGACCTCCAATGATTATGACTGAGGGTTATCAAGAAAATTTTAACTGAGCAGGTAGGAAGGGATTTGAGATTGAGAGGCTGCGCTGAATTTGAATCATTTTACGCAGTAGTCTAAAGAGCACATGGTTAACCTAATCTAAACCATGAATGAGAATCTTTTCTAAGCGACAAGATAATTGAAGACTTAAAAAGCATCTTGCAAGTAGTCATTTTTTTGACAAAAAGCAAATGAAACACTTGCTTTTTTAAAATTAAAAAAATATTATTGAGGTGAAATTAACAATATAAAATTACCTCTTCTACGTGAACAATTCAGGTGCATTTAGTACGTTCACAGTATTGTGGAACTATTACCTCTGTCAAATTTCAAAACATTTCCATCACTCTAAAGAAAAGGCTACACACATTAGTTGATAATGGCCTTAAAATACACGAACAAATGCACATACTTTAATGTAAATGTAAATGTTTTGGGGTCTGTAATATATTCATGTAGTGCATAATTTTTAATGTATAAGCTATGCAAAGAAATATCTCTCTGGTAGTTCTAACTACCCTTTACCATTTCAGAGACCACAACTTCCTTGTGTATCCTTGGAGAGCTATTCTATGCATTTGTGCATCTATAAGCAAAGTTGTGTATCTGTTCTTATAAACAGTGTATTTTACATGTTTTGCAGTTTGTATCACATAGTGTTGGTTCATTCTTATAAAAGATACATTGTATTCTACTATATGGAATAGTCTCTTTGGGATGCCATAACAAAATACTATAGACAGATGGCTTAAGCAATAGAATTAATTTTCTTACACTTCTGGGAGACTGGCAGTCCAAGAATAGAGTGCCAGTATGGTTGGGTTCTGATGAGGTTTTCTTTCTGGCTTGCAGATAAATGCCTTCTTCATACAGTCTTTCCTTGATGTGCATGTGCACATGTGAATGTAGGTGTGTGAAGTTCTTTCTTGATGAACAACTACCTCTAATCTTTTGCTGTTAAAAGCACTCAGTAATGACAAATTTTATACACATCATTTTTCATATGTACAAATATATCTGTGTGATAAATTTCTAGAAACAATAAAAATGGGTCTTTTTTAAAATTAAGAACATGAAACATAACAATGTTTAGCAAATATAAAAGTCTCTTTCTATTTTGGTTAAAATTTGGGTCACTTCAGCAACCATACTCATTTTCTATAAAGCAGAAATTTCTGAGAGAGGATCTGAGTCAGCCTTAGTATTTTGTATTAACTGTTAAGTCCACAATTTAAGTTATCCTAACGGGTAGCGTGGCCAAGTGGTCTAAATCCACAATTTAAGTTATCCTGCTTCCTAGGAAACGTTTTTGTTCTCTGGTTTATGAATATCGTATACAAAAAGTATGAATTTTATCATATTGTAGCACATACAGAATGGTGACTTTTCATAAAGGGAGCAAGTATAATTTTATTGAGGTAGAGAGATGCACATATTTATCAAAATGACCAAAAGGTGCAGTGGATAGTTACTAGTCCTTGAGATGGGAATAGACCTCCTTTAGTTTACATTCTTTAGTTTACATTCTTGAATGACATGGGGGTGTGTGGGAAAACTGTATGCAGGTTTCATTTACAAAGAGAAGAGGAGTGGAAGAACCCTAGGTGAGTTCAGGGGAGAGAAAGGGAATAGTCTATGGCAGGAGGAGGGTCAACCTCTATCTCTGTGTATGTAACTCTGGCACCCCAGATTACACATTTTTCTTTCAGTTGTGTTAAGATGAAGACATTTGTCCTGTCGATCTAGTTTATGGCAGGGATCCTCTCTCCAGCATCATCCAGGATTCACTCCTGATCTTTACCTTTCTCTTGATTTCTGGAAACCGGAACCTTATGACCATAGTCACCCACAGTTTTCCTCATTTTTGTTTCCAAAGATACTGTTTAAAAGTGTGGCTCCTTGACTAGTTTCTTTAGTCCCTAACTTTGAAATGTATAGCGAAAATGGTGGAGAGTGGACATTACTGAGA
>PVHY01012734.1:0-43490 GCA_004024945.1 Uropsilus gracilis | reverse complement strand
GGGGGGCTTTTCTTTATAATATGCCAAGTTTGGGGTGGGGAGGTGACCGAGAACATAACAGTGATGCCAGAATTTGCTAATTTCCAATACCCTAGAGCCCCTAATCCCATAATAAAAGAAAATCTTGTAATAAAAATTTTTTTCTTCAAAGATTCCTCAAACTTGGTGTACATTTTATTACCTTTTGAACCCCGATTTTCCCATCTTTGAAATGACAATAATGTATACGTACCAGATTTCTAAAAATAGAGATATTCGATTTACTGAAAGTTTTAGATCACTCATCTCTTCAATAAATGTTATAGTTCATTGGTCAGAGCACACAGATGTTTTAAGGGATATAAAGATGAACAAGATAAGGATTTCATTTTTCCCTAACATTTTCTTGTAAATTCTTGATTAAAAAAAAAAACCAATGATACACATAAACTATTAAAAAATAAAGTTAGACGGAATTGCAGATAAACTGAAAAACTCTGTAGTAACTAAACAGCGATCACAATAAGATAGGTGACAATGGTGGTCAGTTGTAATGAAAACATTTCCAAATTGAAAATGTTACTTATAATATAAAAATTATATAATAAAATATAAAAATTATATTATATATAAATATTATATTTAAATATATAAATATATAATATTTTTATATTATAATTATAAAAATATAATTATATATTATAATATAAAAATCATACATCATATTGGCAATGGATTAGCATTATGTATATGTAATAAAAGAAAAAAACTAAAAGAAAATATAGGTGAACATGTTTCATCTATAAAGGCACTTGTAAGAATAAAAATAAAAAGAACTGAATACATAATCATTTACAACTTTTATAAAATACCAAACAAAATACAAGTAATCAAGAAAATTTGGGAACAATTATAAAAGATGAAAGCCTATCCCTACTATATAAAACCTCAAAGACATAATTAAATGACAATTCAAAAGAATAATGTACATTATTTAAATAGAATTCTTAAGTAGAAAGATACAAAATTCCAATGAACATATAAAATATTTAACTTCTTTATATTCAAATGCAGATTAAAATGAGGTACCAATTTTCATTTGTTAGGGATTATTTCTTAATATGTCAAAAGCCTGTATTTGGTAGGAATGCAGAAAAATGCACCTTAAGGTATTATTGGTGGAATTGTAATGGACAAGTTTACTAGAGTACAATTACATAACACCAGAAGCCTTAAAACTGTCCTTTGAGGCATTCTCGGCCTCATTATTTTGGGATAAATATACAGATAGACTTTATGATTTATGTATAGATATATTCATTTTGATGTTACAAAAACATGGGAGAATATAATCAAAAGAGGATTGATTATGACTTTACATACATCTACATGAAACTACTAAAAATTATGACTTGTCTTCGTATGAATTCTCATTGTAGAACTCATTCTAGAATGTTGAAAACAGGCAATGAAACAATAGTAAAGGTCCAGATTTTCATAAACACACACAAAGTATAAGAGAAACATGAGAGGAAGCAGATGTACCTATATTTTGTATTAATTTCAAATATTTTATAAAAACCATATATTTGTAAACATTTATTTATTAGTTATAAGCAAAGCAAACCTAACCTACTAAATTTAATACATTAGTAAATCCATGCCTTAAACAATTTATTGATATGTTTTCAGTGTTATAAACTTGTAATAATTCTTCTCTCTGTTTTGTTTTTCCTTCTGATCAACACTATGCTCTTTAAAAAGTTATCTAGAATTGGGGGTTATTATGACCATAGAATAAAGGTAACCATAGTGTCTTGTTATTTCTCATTCCCTTCGTCTTTATAAAGAGTTACCCAACCCCATTTCTCAGTCCCAACTTCCAGAATAGGTGTATTGATCTAGAGCTATAAGGAAGGACAGTGGATCTGTTGGACTAGCCTGGTATAGAAAAGTCTCAGTATTCTGTGGGCCCTTGAGGCGGCCCCCCAGTTTGGGCACAACTACCACATGAGGAAATAAACTCTACCCCTGGATGTCCAAATACCAGTAAGGAGAGAGGTGACAAAACCTGCACAAAGACTTGTTAAGACTTTGCCCCAGGGTGCTACTAGCCCCAGCTCCAGACCCAGCAGGCCTCATCTCCTCCTGCCAACACCTGTAACAATACCACAGCATTGCATCACTGTGGTAAGTAGAACTTTTCTCTTCCTCTATACTGGTGGTTAGAATAAACTTTTATTTTTTCCCCTGCACCAAAGGCCTCTTTGTTTTCACTTGTGGCAATGAGTGGCAAGACCCAGAACTGGTGAAAGGTTCTCATCCAATAGCAGTTTTTAGATTCTTGGTCCAATAACAGATCCATGGTTGACCATTAGCATTAGTGTACTTTTCTGCGACAGGCACGAATGACTAGATGACCTAGAAAACACAGGATTGCCAAATAACTGGGACAACTCTCCACTCTTATATCTACTCTCTTAAGTCACCTTGACCTTCTCCATTAATTTTCTTTGCGATCCCCATCCTGGAGCCCTCTGAAAATTCAAATTCAGATTAAAAGTCACCACTTGATCTCAAATAGAGATCCAGTAATTATCATATTCACTTTTTTTATATTATTTAATCACTTTTAAGAGTTATCTGGCTTTTTCAACTGTGTTATTATTATTATTATTATTATTAATTATTTCATCTTTCTTCTCCTGGAATTTAATTACCAAGAGAGCAGAGACATTGTGATATTCAATACAGTATCACTGGCAACTAGAATCAAAGTTAGAATTCTCAAAGACTGAGAATTCACTGATTGTTTGCTAAGAAAGTGTGCAAGCCTTTGGAGGACAATTCTTGAAGTAAGATAGGCTGAATTGTAGTTAAATTGGATTATTTCAATATTTTTACCCAGAGAGTGTTGTTTAATATGATACAATTTTTAAAATACAAAGTATCATGTTCAGTGCTGGATCCCAAATTTTAGAAAAACCATTCTGAAACTGGTACCATTCCAAAGAAAAGTGACCAGGATATCAGGAAACTGCGAAATCACCTTATCTGACCAGGTAAATAGGATGGAAATAATGTAGTCTAGACATGGAGGAAACATGAAGCTGTCTTTAGATATCTTAAAGTATTTTAGCTATTAGCAAGCTTTTTGTATATAAGAAAAATAATTAAACATTTTCTATATATTAAAAGTCAGTTGAGGAAAACTACAAAAAGTAGATTTTGGCTTAATTGAAGTAACACATTTAAGGGACTGGGAATGTGAGATCTCTCTTATCAGGATTTCATTGGTGCTTTAGCTAATATAATTTTTTATGGTTAATTTAAATATTTTTATGGTTAATATAAATTTCAGCGATGTTTTGTTTCTTTGAAGAATACCACTGAAATTTTGATAGGAATGTGTTAAGTCTGTACATTACTTTGGTAAATGAGCATTTTAACATTAATTCTTCTAGTTCATAAATAGCGACTATATTTCCATTTCTTTGTGTCATCTTTTAACTTCCTTAACAATGTCTTCAAGTTTTCATTGTATAGGTCTTTTATCTCTTTTTTTGAGTTTATTCCTAGGTATTTAAATCTTTATAATACAATAGTAGATGGGATTGTTTTTCTGATTTCTTTATTTTCTAGTTCATTGTCTACACATAGGGACACAACTAATTTCGTAGCAGACTATTTTATTGTACTGATCATTTCAGTTAGCTTCTTAGTGGAGTCTTCAGCATTTTCTGTGTATAGTATCATGACATCTGCAACTAGTGATAGCTTTACTTCTTTTCAAGGTTGAATTCCTTTTATAACTTTCTCACACCTAGTAGCTCTAGATAGGACATCCAAAAACTATGTTTGAATAGTGAAAGTAGACATCCTTGTCTCATAACCTGAACTTATAAGAAATTTTTTCTCGAGTATGATGTTAGCTGTGTTTACCTTAAATGACCTTTATTATGAGAAGGTAAGGTGGATTTGATTTATTCCCATTTTTGAAGGATCTTTATCTTAAATAGCATACATATACTCATTGTTGTCTTTTATATTCCTCTGCATTTTTCAGATATCTGCTGTAACTTCTCTGTTGTTTCTAATTCTATTATTAGTGTGTTCTCTTCTTTTTTCTTTGTGACTCTAGCTACAGGTTTGCTTATTTTATCGATTTTTTTTAAGAACCAATTTTTTATTTCATTGATCTTTCAGACTGTCTTTTTGGTTTCTATATTGTCTATTTCCATTCAAATTTTTATTATTTTCTTCATGATGATTTTTGGCTCTGTTTTGTCTTTTTCTAAAACCTTAAGGTCTGTCTTGTTATTTGAGTTTCTTGTTTCTTGACTTGGACTTGTATTGCTATATACCTTGCTCTTAGTATGACTTTGACTGTGATTCAAAGATTCTGATAAATCGCGTCTTTATTTTTATACATCTCCAGGTATTTTTTGTCTATACTATGGTACCTTTGAACTTGGTGTGACTTGCAAATATTTCCTTCCAATCTTTGTCTTATCTATTTTGTTAAGAACATTTTTCAAAATAGAGATGTTGGTTATTTATTTACTGTCTTTCACATGATTCTATTATTTTTTTGTATTATATTTAAGAAATATTTGTCTACAGCACCTATCTCATATTTTCTTAAGGAACTTTTATGGTGTTAGGTTTTTAAAATTGAGTCTATAATCTTTAGTTAATATTTGTATTTGGTACTATAGATGATTGAACCAAAGTTCATGTTTTTTGCATGTGCATGTCTAATTATTTCCACATCATTTATTTTGAACTGAATTGCCTCTGCCTCTTTATTGAGAATAAGTTGATCTGTTTATCTGTTCTGAACTCTGTTCTCATCTGGTTACCCATCTTGTTAATACTGGTACCATATTACACTTTATTTTTATAATACATAATTCTTTAAGTCAGGTATTCAAAGGATTACAATAATGTTCAGTTGCAAAATTATTTGACTTTTCTAGGTTCTTATTCATTTCCTCATAATTTGCAAGCAGGTTGTTAATTTTACAAGAATATCTACTGGGACTTTGATTTGGGTGGTGTTTTTTCAGGTCTTCAGTTTCCTAACTGGTTTTCTGTTATATTTCAATTATATGTTAGTATTTCCACCTATAATTGGGGACTTATATATTTTCTTTTCCAGCTCTATCAGTTTTTACTTTTAAGTGTTTTGAATTTCTGATATTATGTACTTAGCCATTAAGATTGATAAACTCTTATAAATTGATCTCTTTACCATTATGAAATGATATTTTCCCCTGGGTTATATATTTTCCTCTAAATTCTATACTGCTTGATATTAGTATATATTTGATTGGTATTAACAATTCTTTTAGTATTATCATCCTTTTAGTTTTAATGTATTTTTATATTTAAAGTGGACTTCTTGAGGATAGCCTTCCTTTTCATACAATTTGACAAACTTTTTTAATTGGACTGATCAATTTGGACTTAAGTACTTAATTTTTGGTAGAGGGAAAATTTAAGAGCTATCTCTTTAATTTCCAATTCCAAGCATTGGAATGGAATGGAATTGGAAATGCTTGATTAGTATAATTTACTTCTTATCCTTTAAGTTTTTTCAATCTGCTCATTAGATTTAGGTAATTTTTGAGATGGTTCTAGCTTCTTAGATACCTATAAATAATCAGGTGTGCCTTTAACTTTTTGCTTGTATTTAGACTATCTATAGTGATTATTGACACTATTTATTAACATCTACCATATATCTGTCATATTTCTATTTATTCTTTGATTTTTAAATGTATTTTTTACTTCCCTGGACTTGATTGAACATTTATTATTCTTTCATTTCTCTTCTTTATTGACTATACTTCTTAAAACTTTTCCAGTGATTTCCCTAGAGTTTACGATATACATTTTTAGTAATCTTAACTCGATTTCAAACAGTGTTATCTTTTCTATCACATTTAAGGGGGGGAAATGAGCACTTACTCATATTTTCCATAAGGAGAAGTCATCAAAACTTAGCAATATTTTCAATACTATTGCTTCTATTTTTGGATTGCTTTAAATCATTCATAGACTATATTTATTAATCATTACTTTTATTATAGGAACTGGCACACAGAAAACCAGAAATTTATTTCAGGCTTGTAAAGAGTTTGGAATCATATCTTAATTTTTTTTTAAACTGACATTAGTAGAAAAGTATCACCAACAGCCTCTTTGGATGTTCTCAACTTTTTGTGAATGAATTTGGTGTTGCAAATGGAAAAGTGAAAAGTTCAGGAGGCTGGGTTTGATTCTGACCATAGAATTCAGGCTACCAGCGGGGTAGGGTAAGAGAAAGAAAGAAGCTCAATGAACTATGATAGAGGAATACAGGTGATTTGGTACTGGGTGTTGAAAGTAACAAAATCTGAAGTGGATATCTTCTAAATCACAATGTTGTAAAATAGTCTTACCTAAAAACTTATTAAAAATACATTTTCCCAAAATGTACTATACAGTAGAACGAAACAAAGTGCAATAAAATTTAACAAAACAGAGATCTCACACTTATTAATTTCAAATTTTACTACAAAGTTACGGTAATCTAATCAGTGTAATGTTGGCAGAAATGCAGACATATATTGAGGGAATAAAACAGAGATTCAGAAAAAAATTTGCACATGGTGAAATGATTTTTGATAAGCAAACTAAGACTGCTAAATGGAAAAAGGACAGTCCTTTCAACACAGGTGCTGAATAAACATTATATACATGTGAAAAACAATGAGGTTGAACTCTTGCACCAGTCACAAAAATTAATATGGATTGTTTCAAAGATGTGAACATAAAAAATCAAACTATAAAACTCTTAAAAAGAGAACAGAGGTGAAAACTTCATAATATTGTATCTGGCGATTATTCTCCTGTAAGTGGTATCTAAAACACAGACAGCTAGAGGAAAAATAGAAAAAAAAATAGGTGTCATCAAAATTAAAAACTTCTGTGCATCAAACAACACTATAACTCATAAAAATGAATATTCAACCTACTAAACAGGATAACATAGAGGTGAGGTAGTACTTTATACCCATCAAAATGTCTATTTATAAACACACATAATATGCATCGTTGTGGATGTAGAAAAACATGAACCTTGTGCACTGTCACTGAGTATGTATAATTGGTATAGCTACCATGGAAAAGGATATGGCAATTCCTCAGAAAATTAAGTGTAATATTATCATATGTTATGGCTTGAACATTTCCACTTGCTCCCCCTTCCCCCTAATATTCAAAGGAAGGAACAAAGAGGAAGGGACAGCTCACTGCTACATGGAGACATAGCAGAAGGAAACTATTTTCATGTCAAGGAGAGAGCTTTCAACAAAAATCAACTGTTCTGGGACCCTGGTGCTTGACGTTCTTTCTCCAGAGACCCAGGATTTAAGAATTGCAATAGAGGAGCTCAAAAATGCAGGGAAAAGCCATGGAAGTAGATTAGATGAAATAGAACAAAGACAGCCTCTTCAATAAATAGTGCTGGGAAAACTGGTCCAAAACATGCAATAAAATGGACCAAGACAGCTCCCTCACACCATGTACTAAAATCAACTTAAAATGGATAAAAGACTTGGATATAAGACCTGAAACCATAACATACATAGAGTAAAACATGGATGAAACCTTCCATGAGTTACAATCCAGAAATTCATTTCTGGATACATCTAAAGCAGGTTAAAAAAAAATGAAAGAAAATGTAAACAGCTGAGACTACATCAAACTAAAAAGCTTCATACAGCAAAAGAGAAAACAAAAAGAAATCCAACTGAGTGGGAAAAATTTTTGCCCTCCATACAAGTGATAAAGGCCTGATAACAAAGATACACAAAGAACTCACACAACTTAACAAAAACAAAGTGAAAAACCCAGTTAAAAAATGGGGAGAAGAATTAAAAAGACACTTCTCCAAAGAGAAAATACAAATGGCTAACAGGCACATGAAAAAATGTTCAACATCACTAGCAATCAGGGAAATGCAAATCAAAACCACAATGACATTCCACCTTACACCAGTAAGGTGTTTTTTCCTTCCAAAAAACAGGCAACAAGTGCTGACGAGGATGTAGAGAGAAGGGAACACGCTTACACTGCTGGTGGGAATGTAAACTGGTCTAACCTCTATGGAAAGCAGTGTGGAGGGCCCTCAAAATAATGAAATGGAACTACCATATGACCCAGCAATTGCTTTCTTGGAAATCTACCCAAAGGAGGCCTCAATACTTGTACAAAGAGAAACCTGTGCTTGGATGTTTATTGCAGCACTATTTATAATTGCAAGGACATGGAAGCAATCAAAATGTCCCAAAACAGATGACTAGATGAAAAAGATGTGGTATGTATACACAATGGAATATTACTCATCAATTGAAAACAACAAATTGGATGATTTTATGATAACATGGATGGACTTGGAAAAATCATATTATCAGAAACAGACAGAAACCAAATGGTTTCACTATTATATGGAACATGGGAAAGATAATAAAAAGTCATGAAGAAAAGTCAAAACAAGCTAACAACCAAATTAAAGTACACAACTTGGAGCTGGGGGGCTGGGACAGAGTGGGAATAGTCAGGAAGGGGTGAGCCCCAGAGATCATAGAGATGTGAAATTTATATGTAAATAAATTATTTAATTTTAAAAAAGAAGAAGGAATCAATCCAAGGATACAGAAATAGAGAGAATGAATAAAGAAAAACAAAGAGAATAAGTAAAAAGACTGAAGAAAAACTCAGACAACTGTCAGATTCCTTAAAGAAAGGAAATAGAAGAGTATTTGGAATCCCAGAAGGAGAAGAGAGAGTCATGGGAACTGAAAGACTTTTTAATGTAATAATAGAGGAGAACTTCCCAAGTCTGAAGAGGGAAATGAAAATAGACATGAAGGGAGCAAAAAGGACATGAAACTACTTTAATGAAAGAAAAGCCACAGCAAGACAATCCTTGTAAAACTTCCAAAAACACACAATAAGGAAGAACTAATGAGAATACCTAGAGAGAAGAAACAGATAACCTACAAAGGAAAACCCATTAAGCTGACCTCAGATTTCTCTAAAGAGACACTCCAGGCAAGGAGAGAATGGCATGATATATTCAAAAACTCCAAGACAAAAAGTGCCAGCCAAGAATACTCTACCCTGCAAAGCTATCCTCCCTATATGAAGGAAAAAGTAGAACATTCCCTGAAAGGCAAAGTCTCCAGAAATTTGCCACTATAACCCCCACTCCAATAAATTTTGCAAGAGGCCTCAAAATCAAAGCCATAAGAAGAATAAATAGAACAAACAAAACAAGGAACCAAATCAAAACCTCAAAATGACACCAGAAAGCCAATGTTAGAATCTCAAATGTCAATAATCACTCTAAATGTCAATAGTTTAAACTCAGCAGTCAAGACATAGAGTTACAGACTGGATGAAAAAACAGAACCGAACATTCTTTTACCTCCAAGAAACACATCTAATCTCTTAGGATAAGCATAGACTGAAGGTTCAGGGCTGGAAAACAATATTAAAAACAAATGACCCACAAAAAAGCAGGGGTTGCCATTCTTAAATCAGACAGAGCAGACTTCAAACTAAAAAAGTGACAAAAGATAAAGAAAGTCTACCTAATGGTTAAGGGGTCAATCCACCAAAAAAAAATAACAATTATCAACATATATTCACTTAACAAGGGACCACCAAAATTCATAAAACAGCTACTAACAGAACTGAAAACAAATAATAGTAAGAATACATACATGGCAGGAGATTTAAATTCTACTCCCACCAAAAGACAGATCAACAAAGCAAAAACTGCACAAGACACAAAAACTTTAAAAGAAGACCTAGACCAAATAGACCTAATAGATATCTACAGGATACTGCACCTCAATGAAAAGAATACTTTCTTTTCAAATGTACAAGGATCATTCACTAAAATTGATCATATGTTAGGCCACAAGGCAAACTTGAATAGATACACAAACATTAAAATAATACCAACCTTTTTGTCCAATCATAAAGGCATCAAACTAGAAATCAATAATGAAAAGAAAATAAGGAGAATATATGCTACATGGAGACTGAACAACAGGCTTTTAGAAGGTCATTGGGTAAAAGAGGAAATCAAAGAAGAAATTAAAATATATATGGAGACAAATGACAAAGATGACACAACATTCCAAAATGTGTGGGACTCAGCAAAAGCAGTACTAAGAGGAAAGTTCATAGCAATACAGGCTCAAATATAAAGGATCGAAACAACCCAAAGAAATAATCGAATCTCCCAACTCAACGACCTAGAAAAAGAGCAACAACAAAAAAACTCAAAACCCATCAGAAGACAAAAATAATAAAAATAAAAAATGAGGTAAATGATCCTTTAGAAGATGATTGAGACCATTAAGAAGATAAATAAAACCAAAAGCTAGTTCTTTGGAAAAATAAATAAAATTGATAAATCCCTCACAAGGTTTACAAAGAAAAGAAGAGAGAAAACTCAATTAAACAGGCTTATATATGAAAAGAGAGGTATTATAACAGACGCAGCAGAAATCCAAAAGATAATTAGAGATCACTATTAACATCTATATGCAAATAAATACAACAACCTAGAAGAGATGGACAAATTTCTCAAATGATACAGTCATCCAAAATTGAACAAAGAAGAAATAGAGAACTTAAACAGGTCAATCACAAGTAATGAAACTGAGGCAGTTATCAGAACCTCCCTAAAAACAAGAGCCCAGGTCCAGATGGTTTCACAAATGAATTCTACCAAACATTCACAGAGGAAAAAACATCTTTACTATTAAACTCTTTCAAAAAATTGAGGAAGAAGGAAAGCTTCCAAACACATTCTATGAAGCAAACATTACACTAATTCCAAAACAAAGAGCGCAAATAAAGAGAACTATAGACCAATCTCCCTAATGAACAAAGATGCAAAAATTCTAAACAAAATCCTGGCAAACAGAGTCCAACAGTGCATAAAAGGATTATCCACCATGGCCAAGTGGGATTCATGCCAGGGGCATAGGGCTGGCTCAACATCTGAAAAATCAATCACCAAGATCCATCACATCAATAAAGAGAAAAACAAAAACCATATGATCATCTCAGTAGATGAAGAAAAAGCAATTGATAAAGTTCAGTACCCTTTCATGATGAAAACGTGGGGAAAAAATTGTTTAAAAGGAATATACCTCAACATAATGAAAGCTATATATGACAAATCCACAGCAAATATCATCCTCAATGGGGAAAAACTGAAATCATTTCAATGAACATCTAGAACTAGGCAAGGATGCCCACTCTCACCACTCCTTTTCAACATAGTTCAGTAAGTCTTATCTAGGGCAATAAGACAACAGAAAGACATAAAAGGAATTCAAATAGGGAGAGAAGAAATAAAGCTATCATTATATGTGGATGATATGATACTCTATGTAGAGAACCAAAAAAAATTGACAGAAAAGCTAATTGAAATAATAATTCAGTAAGTTAGCTGAATATAAAATCAACACACAAAAATCAACAGCATTCATATATGTACAGACTCAATCAGAAGAAGACAAAATTAGAAAAAAACACCCCATTTTCCATAGCACCAAAGAAAATTAAATACTTGGGAATAAACCTAACAAAAGAAGTAAAAGACCCATACAAAGAAAAATATAAAACATTCTTAAAATAGATACAAGAAGATACTTAAAAATGGAAAGACATTCCCTCTTCATGGATTGGAAGAATCAATATCAAGATAGCCATACTACCAAAGGTAATCTACAGATTCAATGCTATTCCAATGAAGATCCCAATGACATATTTTAAAGAGATAGAACAAAATTTACTGAAATTCATATGGAACAACAAAGACCCCAAGTAGCCAAAACTCTCTTGACAAACAGAAGGGATAATGGAAGTATAATACAATCCCAGACTTCAAGCTAAACTACAAAGCCACAATAATTAAAACAGCATGGTACCAGTACAAAAACAAACCAATGGATCAGAATGGAGTTCCCAAAAATAAAAGCACACATATATGGTCAGTTAATCTTTGATAAAGGGGCAATAAACATACATTGGAACAAAGACAGCCTTTTCATTAAATGGTGCTTGAAAACTTGACCATGATATGCAAAAAAAATAAACCAAGACAACATCCTCACACCTTGTACAAAAATCAACTCAAATGGATAAAAGACTTGGATATGAGACCTGAAACCATAAAATACATAGAGGAATACCTGGACAAAACCCTCCATGAATTTCACTTCAGAAATTGATTTCTGGAAATATCTACAGCTGGCAAAAAACAAAAGAAAACAAAACAAAAAAACACGAAGGAAAACAAACAGCTTCTGTACAGCAAAAGAGACAATAGATAAAACAAAAAGAAACCTAACGGAGTAGGAGAAAATTTTTGCCCTCCAGACAAGTGATAAGGGACTGATAACGAAGATACACAACGAGCTCACAACTCAACAAAAACAAACAAAAAGTCCAGCCAAAAAGTGGGGAAAACTAAGAAGACACTTCACTAAGGAAATACAGATAGCTGATAGGCATATGAAAGAATGCTCCATATCAGTAATAATCAGGGAAATGCAAATTAAAGCCACACCGAAATGCCTTCTCGTACCATCTCATGCCCATATAAAAATAAAAATAAAATAAAAAATGGGCAACAACAAGTTTTGGCATGGGATGTGGAGAAAAAAGAACTCTCATACTGCTGGTGGGAGTGCAAACTGGTTCAGTCACTATGGAAGACTGTGTGGAGGACCCTCAAACAAGTGGAATTACCATTTGACCCAGCATTCCCACTACTGGCAATCTACCCAAAGAACATGAAAACAGTCATTAAAAAGGACACCTGTACGTGCATATTTATTGAAGCTCTGTTTACAATTGCCAAGATAAGGAAACAACCCAAATGCCCCCAAACTGATGATTGGCTAAAAAAAAAAAAAAAACAAAAAAACGTGTTATATGTACATGATGGAATATTGCACATCAGTCAAAGAGGACAAACATATGCTATTTGCAGTGACATGGATGGAGCTAGAAGGACTCATATTGGCAGAAATAAGAAAAGAAAGAAAAAGAAATATGGGATGGTCTCACTTATATATATGAAGGATATAGAAAAAAGCAAACAAATAAATAAGATAAGTGAGAAACAAGCAGCAGGACCAAAGCATAGACCATAGACCGAGAGAGGGGGAGGAGGAAGAAAATGAGGAAGAAAGAGGGCACAAAAGATTAAGATGGTTAATGGGTGTTAAAGAAATGGGAAAACCATGGGGTACACAATGATGTTATATATATATATATATATATATATATATATATATATAATCACCTTGGATTGTAGTTTTTGCTAAAAAAAAGACTATTACACACTTTATGGTATATAAAATATGCCCCCCCAAATTCAACAAACAAGTTTAACCCCCCCCAAAAAAAAAACAGAAAAAGACAATGTGTTTCTCCACTAATATGAGCTAACTGGTTAAATTAAACTCAGAAAAAAAACAGAGTGATGGTTACCAGGAAACTAAGGAGAAGAAATGGAGAATTGTTTAATGGCTACATATAAAAAAAAAAAGATTAAACAAGAATGAAAATATACTTTAATGTAGCTGAACAATACACTTTAACACCTCTGGAACAAAATAAACCCAGTGTCTCTTATAGTGCAAATTCATTGTAATTAAAGTACATGAGATCTTTCAAATTTTGAATCTATTGGTTTTATATTCTTAGAAACTACTCTGTATTATAAAAGGTAATTGTTGATTTAATAAAAATCTTTCACTATTTGTCAATAACATTTATAGACTTTTCCATATAACTTGTGCCAAAATTTCCATAAGTATAATAATTTTTACATTTCACCATCTGAAAATTATATTTTTTGTGTGTACAGGCTTCAATATATTTTATTGTGTTCTAAATTTATAAAATTCTGCTAAAATGCTTAAAATATTTGTTGAATATTAATCTGATAAATACAATTTTGGTGATTCTATTGAATTTTGCGTACAAATTTCATATCAAATTCTGGTTGCAATGCTAGATTTTACTTCTCTACTATATCATAAACATATGATTATATTTATTATTATGCTTTGTGACATTGATAAGTGGCTGTAAAACACAAATAAGCTTAATAATCCATTTAATCCACACATTCCCTCCCTGATGGTTATTAAGAATATTAACAACTACATGTCCACACTTCATTCTCTCTAATATTTTCTTAAGATAAAAGAATCAAAGTTTGGGTAAATAAGGATATAAGCTGGGTCATCCTAAATCCTACTTATCCAGGACAGTTCAGTTCATTTCTATTTTCCCATGCTAATTATTAATATCATTTCATTTTCAAAAGTGTCTCATTTGGATAGTAAACTATGTGCTCAATCTATATAATGCAAAATACTTAAAAATCTCTGCTAGAAGGCAAGCAGCTGCAAAATCAAGATAATACAGAAAAAATACACCTCCCTCCTCTGTTCCCACAGAATTCTCTAAGACAGTCCTTAGGACAGGAAACCATGGATGATGATTTCTGTGTTTCCCTGTTTTTTCGCTTTTCTAGGAAGAACTTAAGTGGCTGATGTTTGAGAATTTAAAATACTGAAAATTCACCTTTCTGTAAACAAGATAAAATTTGGAACCCGAGAGGCCAAATGAAAATTGCTATTCAAGCTTCCTCATCTTCCCATCTGTCTGCGTTCCTTCCCCCAATCCCAATGATCTTTAAAATATGTTAAATAAGTGTGAAGATAGCAGGAATATTATTACATCATTAATTCAGATGTCAGTCAACTTGCAATATAAGATTAATCTCTCACAATTGTACAGAAGAATCTATAATGAAAAATCAAAGATGATATGTGAGCTACAAAATAGAACAGGTGGAAAGCAAAAGTTTGGATTGAAGCAGCCTTGAATCTGAACCTGCCAGTTTGTTATCCTTCCACAATATCATCTATAGTCAACCTTCTTGACCTCACAGAATTGTCTTAACATTCAAATATCACTTCTGCAATTTTAATAATGTTACTATCTCTCTTTTATATAGCGGTCAGAAATGTGGTACTTTTTCAAGGTGATGTCCTTTATTCTAATTATTGGAACTACTCATGGTACATGTCGATATCGAAGATCTGTGAACCCTGAAGCAAATATGAATATTGTAAGTTGATAGGAAATAAATGCTAAGCTGCAGAAATAACAGCGAATGTTAATGCTATTCTTCAATTTCAATTTTTGACCTACAGTCAAATATACTTCCCTGCATTCATTTTGATAGTTTAACTAATATGCCCAACTATTGTTTTATATCTATGTTTTGCCCTTCAATCTTATTATATCTCTGTGATGAAAATAAATATAACTCAAACTAGTTTCAATGTTGTTTTAGTCATTGTCATTTTGTTTATAATGCTGATGAGAAAACTGATAACACTTTTCCTTGAATAAAGCATTTTATTCTGTTTTTGTTATTATGTCATTTTGTTTAAAGTTAGTTTCCAAGAATCTATAGATTACCTTAAACAATGATTATATATACCTTCAGGGATGACTTAAAAATTGTCTTGTCTATGTGTTTACATGTATACAAATTTCAGATATAATTTTAGTTGTATGCATAAATATGAATTTAAGAATGTACACATATTTTCATATTTAAAAAATGTGGATGAATAGGTGAAGATATTATGGATTAGTATAATTAGTAAAGTAATAGACTAGTTCCTGAGATATCTTCTTGAAGACAAAGGTTTCAATTTTTGTTTCTTTATTCATGAATCATAGTTCTTAGTAGTATTAGCATGTAGAATGAGGGTTGCCCTTGGATCCCCAAATTTAGAGAGGGTCTGCTATCTGCAGTGTAAGGACTAAGCATATTTATAATGTGAAAGAACTTTTATAGAATAGTATGCATAGAGAGAGAAGAAACAAAATAGTTTTCCAATGATACACCCCAAGTTACCCATCCCCTATTGTTAAGCACCCTGCCAAACAGGCCACTGAGACCTGAAAACTTGCCACAAGTCTAAAGCACCTTCAGTAGGGAACAAATAAGAAAGAGGCAGAATGGCTCAGGCAAGTCTGGGATGAAAAGAAGACTCAGAGAAAGTATAAATCAAGATAAAGGCTAAAATTCAGCTTCCTCTGGGTCTCTCATTTCTCTTCCAATATCTTTACCTACCTCCATTCCATGTGTCTCTTGCCACATCTCCTAAGGATCTTGTACATGTTCAAAGCTGAAAAGAAGCATCTTCACATGTCTTTGCTCCACATGCTTCTTGAGTCTTCTTGGTGTCCTCTGTCTGCTTTCCAAGTGTTTGACAGCTTCACCCTGCCTTAGGTAGGTCAGGGAACAGAGAACCTCCCCTTTCATAGAGATTACTCTCTAGTGGTAGACATTCAGTGAATCAGTGACAATAAAACACTCCGAGGATGAGAGAGAATGCAAAAGTTTCATTATACATACTAGATTATAAATGGCAAGCAACTAAGCATAATTGACTAACAAATTTTTTTGTAAAACATGTGCTTTATTATTTATGTAGAGTGAAATTATTTCCTACTGGGGCTACCCAGATGAAGAGTATGATATTGTAACTGAAGATGGTTATATACTTAGCCTTTACAGAATTCCTTATGGGAAGACAAAAAATCTTAACAATACAGGTAACATTCAACTTAATATAAACTGGCTACTCCCCGGGTCCTATGTTCTTATCTTTCATTTCTTTTCAACGAGTTTAGAATGAAAAGGATTTGGAGATTAAGAGGGGAGCATGGGAGGGCACAGGTGCGGGAAGGTACTACTGGTGGCGGGCAAGTGGGAGGGGGGGAGCCCCTTCCATTTCTCTCTTACTCCAGCTAAACTTAAGAGGATCAAGAACATGTGCAACACAAATACCAACATAGAACAGGTGAGGGACCATGCAAAAATCCAGCCCACAAGCCTGAGCTGGACACAGCAGATGGACAACCAAGAGAACCAGTGCATGCAAAACAAGAGAAGCAACTGTAGAGACACGCTGTCACCATGTACACTTATGTGCTCACCAGGCCAAGAAGACCCAGGACTTTATTTTGGAGATGCCTTCAAGGAGAGCAACATACTCTCCCCTCATTACAGGAGAGGAGTGGATGACCAAAGATGGGGTAATTGGTCCCACATCAAAACTGCAAACTGAAGCAGAGGAGATGATCTTCAAAGGCCATTCACAGACACCTGTGTTCACAGAGAAACATCTTGACAAACAGTGACTGGGGGCGAGACCCCCTAAATCTCACACCAGAGCCATAAGGAAAAGCAGCAAAGCAATGGAGATAGGATTGGAGAAGATGGCCTGCAGCAAGAAAACATGGACAGATCACAAATGAATACAGCCTGGCCACCCAAGGCAAACTTAAGACTGAAAACCTACCAGCAAGGCTCTCCTGGTTCCAACAACACAGTCCCTCACCCAGTGAAAGGACACTGCCTTAGGAAAAAGACTAGTGGACTTAGCACAACTAGTAAACAACAAAGAGTGGCGTTTGAGAGAATGGAAGGAGTGTCAGAGGGAGGAGGGAAGAGGAGGTATCCTAAAAAAAACACAGAAGTTGTGATCTAAAGAAGACAATTAATTAAAAAAAAAAAAGAATTAACTTCTCCTATACCAACAAACATGTTCAAGAAAAGAGTGGCAATAACTCTGTTAGTTTCATGTTCATGGAGTGGTTTGAAAGGGTGTTGGAACCATAAGCTGCTCTTCCCAGAATTTCTTTGTAGATTGCTTTGCTTATACTTATTGAATCTCTGTAGAATCTGTAGAATCTTTGAAACACAATAAAATTGTTCTATGGGCTTGAAGAATGACTGGTAAAAATCTCTTGTGCTTATAGCTCTGTTCTCTAGTAATAGCAAAGAGATCAGATTGGTAGCGGATTCATGGCCCTTTAGTCCAACAATAAGAATCTTTTATCAACAATATATGATACAAATATACTAGAATTTTTCACTGTAATCTTAGATGTGTCACTTAGTATAAGTTGGTGACTATGTTTGCTTCTTTGTCTAATTGTTCACAAAAAAACAGGTCATTAGATTGTCTTCCTGGAAAGAGCATTTCTCATAAGAAATCCCTCAAGTTCTTATTTTGAACATTACACTCAGAGGTGGTTCATTAATTTGAAATAACCTCAATGAATGTAATTTCAGATTCTTACAAAGGTCATATTGGGTAGAAAATGTTAAGCTAGACTTAACATAATTGTAGCTCAGGGTATGACCTAGTTATACAAATAGTTTAATAAAAGATATCAAGATAATTTTGGAATACAGGTGATTTAGAGTTTTCCAAAAGTAAAGGGAAAAAGGGAATTTACTGTGGGTTACTATCTGGAGGAACTAAATTGGAAATAAAGATAGTGCAGGCAAAAGATCTATAGAAAGATGGAACTCAACTCCAATCTAGTTCATGAACTGCACCAAAAAGGTGATCCCACCTTGGGGGTAGGGAGCTAGTTTTTTAGACTACTCTCAGTTATTTATTGATTGAAGACTAACTTTGAAAGAAGGATATCCTCACTGATGGGCAATTTCCATATGTCTATAGGACATTTTACAGAGAAAGAGGCAATAATGAACTCTTGGAAAGCAACACACAGCTGGGAATATTTTTAGAGCAAGCAATTGTTGTGGGGGCACTGAAATAATCCAATAGGCTGTGTAATACTCAGAACCACATATTTTTCATATTAACTTTATTTCAATCAGATATAACTTTTCCAGGATTTTGATAGGTCAGAATTACCTCTATTTGCTAGAATACATGGGGAAACTTTCAAGAAAGTTAGTGGTGCAAATTACTACTTATATTATTGAAGCAGTTCATAATGCCATAACTGATGCTTATGACTTCTGTCTCTACTACTATCCATTGTAGAGCCCCTCCCTTAAAATTACTTCCAGATGTTACCTCCTTAAGTACTATTCCTCATCCCTTCCCTCATTTTTCATCCCTATAAGCTACTATGTCTGTATGAGGCTATAGATGCCTGTTGTTCTTGCACATTTATAATTAATAGTGTATAAAATATAAAAGATGCTCCAGGATATCATATGAATACTAGATATATTATATATATTTTACATATCCTTGTCCTCATTATAAGTCAATAGCCTTAACCATATAAAGATAATGGTCTCTTATTCTTGTCAATATAATAGTGAATTTCTTTGTTTCCTAGTCTTCCAACATGAGGAAGACAAAGTGACAAGTCATAGCTTTAAGTTGACTGGCATTTTTAGTGTGTGCCCTGGTGGAAACATTCCCTACCTATAAATAAAGGCCTTTAGATCTGTGGAAATTAAAATAGTGAGAATGGAAAACATGAATGCTGAAAAGGATAATAAGTGGGAACACACTTAATCTTACCTCTTCTTCTCTCAGATCCTTATATTTAGCATTTTTTGTGGGGGGGGATCAGCACTAATTTATGACCTTTTTTGTAAGGAGTGTAATATAGTCAAAGGATACCATCCATACTTCCAGGATATCATCTTCCAGATGACATTTTCACTGAGGCTTCAAGTTTCATTCATTACTCTAAATAATCTTTCATTTTGACAGTTTCTTCTTGTAGTTATTGGTAGGACATGGATAATAAAGCCATATCCCACTGGATACACTTTCTTTGACTTGAAGTAGATCCCTTTATTTAAGGTTATGTTATGAGGAGAATCATGTTGGTACTCTGTAAAACTCGTAAGTTGTGGTGCTGACTATAATCCTATGGGAAAGAAAAGTCAATCATAGTAGAAATGTCAATGAATATTATTCATAATGAACTGTTACTCTTTCTAGGAAAAAAAATTGGATCTAATATACCCAATTTATCTGCAAGTGACTGATTTGGTTTCCTTGAGGGATGATACTATAAGGTCATCCCATCCGTTGCTGATGGGTCAGATGCATTGCCTTGGAGCAGCTATATCAGCCTTAGTAAGGGAGGCCTATGTCTCTGCTTCCTTTTCTGAGTCCACTGTACAAGCACCAGGATGACTGAAAATAGTGTCCAGCTTACATCTATTGGTGGTATTATCTAATTGATTACTGCGCCCTGTATAATGTTTGTGGCCTTTCCTATCCCTTACCTCTCCATGCAATATTCAGTATCCTTAAGGGAGAAAGAATTAAAGGAGAATTTCTTTTCTCTCCTGCATGGACGCTATTCCCTTTCACAGGTCTGCACGATGATGAATGTTTTCATAAAAGTTCTAATCTTTTTGGTGAGATTTATTACTGCTTCAAAGCCAATAACTTGTAGGAAACTGGACTTTCCCAATTTCTATTGCACTCAGAGGCTTCACACTGTTCCTTGGAGCCCACAACAGGTTTTTACTAATTCTCTAATTATCCTACATGAACTGTTTATATTATGTCTACCTCCATAAGAGAAAAGTCGTGTTTTCTCTCTCCCTGAAAGCAGCTGTCATTCCTCAGGTTTTAGGCTAGATTTTTGCTCAGTGATAATCTTTATAAAGTCATGGATCTAAATTCAGGTCATTGTAAGTGTGAGAATGATGCTGCTTCTAGTATTCTATAATCCTAAAATAGAAATGGAAGTTTTATATTTCAGAACTTTTAAATTCTGCTGATATCCTCCCCATGCAATTTTTTCAATTTGGTAAATTGAATAATCAATTTTTAATAATCAAGGCATATTAGTCAGTTTATGGATATTCTGGTCTTATTTAATAATTTAGGATGCCTATATCTAAATGCTTTTAACCTTTTCTCCATAATCAGTAATTATATTTCTGGAATTTTCTGAACTCCCAAGAAATATCAGCAGAATGTCAGAAATGATATGTGGAAATACTGTCAGTGTTGAATTTTTTTGATAGATATGTGTTTCTATATGAAGACATTCTCTCTTATTCAGGCTACGTATGCATCATGTGTGCATGTGTTTCCCTTTGATTCAAAAGCTTCAGGATTCATTCCAAACATAGTTCCCTAGTTCTTGCTGTCACATACATATTATCAAATTTTGTAGTCCCTTTAGGGTATAATTTCTCCTATCCTTAAGTAGATCTAACATTTTTTGGTAAGCTATTTAACCATATTTACTAACTCAGTATTCAGGGACAGGATTGATATGAATCCTGAGGCCTGAAATATTGATTTGAAAGATATCGCTAACAAAAGATCATTATCATCTACCAAAGAGGAGAATGGGCCACTTCTATAGTTCCAGTGAGTTCAGGAAAATCTAAGTTTCAAGTTTTTGAAATTATTCTATCAAGATATCCTCATCTCAAGTCTCAGGATCTGACATCCTTATCAACACTCAAATGACATGAATTCCTCTTTGTGCCTGAGAATTCAACCTACCTCAAGTCTGACTATTCTTCCAAAAGAATCCTAGCCTAATTTTTAGCTCAGTTTATCTTTTAACCCTAGGAGATTAGGCAGTTTTGAGAACTTCAAAGAGGTCTAGTGATTTATCACATTTTGATTTGATTGGTGATTGATTGTCCTGAGCCCTGTTATCTTCTCTCTTCAAAACACCAGCAAACACTTAGCAACAGCTATCTAGTTCCCCAAATCTCATAATTATATTTTCCCCAGTAACTTTTAACTGCCAGAGATATTGTATAAGCCAGAACAATACTTTTCTGTATTGTCACAGGAACATTTTAGTCACTAAAATGCATACATACAAGGCTCTTTCAGTGTTCCACATATCACCTACAACCAGCCAGTCTACAAGTAGTCCAACCCCATAACTCCATCCTTAATTTCCATCTTCCCTGACCTCTTTTAGTAGTAACTTTTAGATCAGTTTTGTAGAAGCAAAACCTGAGTAGATTTGAGTATGTATGGTATAATGAAAAAAATCTAAAAAAAAAAAAAAGTTGATGGAGGAAGAAAAAAGCAAAGAAAGGAGTAAAGCAAGTAGATGGTCTCCCCTGCAGTCTAGTTCCAACCTTATCCTGTGGGGAGATACAAACATAAAACCCATCACAATAAGGGAGCAAGAGACCCAGTCTTTTACATCTTTGTGTTAGTTGGATCCAGACATAGATGCTCTCCTTTCCTGGTCTGGAGCTCCCATTTAGCCACAAATATTAAATGCTTCTCCTAAAGGAGGCAACTGTGTATAGTTGGTAGCTAATGTAACAGCTGGAGATTAGTAGCATCAGCCTAGTTAGTAGGATCTATTCAGAGTACCAACCGTATCACTACTATAGTAAATGATGTGTGATTGGCATTTGGGGCTTAAAATAAAGTTAGTTGTGTATATACCTTACATTGCCCAAAAGTATTATCCCTCAAAAACCTTGGAAGCATAATTAGGACTCTTGGAACTCTGGTGAGTAAAACAATGTTTCTAATGATTATACTGATAATAAATATCAGTGAAAGATGATTAAAAATTATTTTATGAAATAAAAGTTAGAAAAATCATAATGTACAATTTTATGTATATGTTCTCAAAATATGCATGAATATTTGAACCATATTAGATATCTGAATAGTCCAAATCTTTAAAAGTTTATATATTTTAATGAGACAACCTAATTAACCATTTGACCATCTGAAAGATGTCCATTAGTGAACTGTGTTAAACAACTCTAGAATTTAATGGAATCAAATATTAGTAATTCAACCAATTTACACTTCTTTTATAAACTTGAAATTGTCATGTATTGAAAATTTAACTTTCAGATGAGATGCGATTTTCATGTAGACTAAAAAAGAAATGATCTCTATTTTTTTTCCAGCTCAGCGACTTGCTGTATATTTGCAACATGGCTTGTTAACAACTGCTATCAGCTGGATTTCCAATCTACCTAACAATAGCCTGGGCTTCATCCTGGCAGATGCTGGTTATGATGTGTGGCTTGGGAACAGCAGAGGTTCTACCTGGTCCAGGAGACACATGTACTTAAAAACAAATTCCAGTGAATTCTGGGCATTCAGGTACAGAAAACATTTTTTTCATTTTATTTTTCAAATGTATTGAATAGTTTTTAGTTCTTGTTTCAAATGAAATAAAGCAAATAATAGTGTCTTTTCTCAACTCAGAACTTTGAATAGATCATCAAAATTTATGTAAATTTTGGTTTGGAAGTTAGAGTCCTGGTTTAATTTTTGTTTCTCAATTTCCAACAGTAAATTTTACACATTTAATCACAACCTTTGTCTACTCTTTCACTATGTAACCCATCTATTTAGTCTGTTTCTATATATTCAGAATACATAAACATGGTCTTTGTAAGGTTTTTATGGCTATTTTTTTCTCCTTGAATTTATGTTCCACAGAAATCTCTATCATATCACAAAACTTCTTAATAATACTCAAAAGAGAGTTGAAAAGGTCTTTATTCATTTACCAACTAGCTATCTCCAAATATTAATATGTTATTAGTATAAAATATACTTTTATTTCCCCTTTTCTTTGTAGTTTTGATGAGATGGCTAAATATGACCTTCCAGCATTTATTGATTTCATTGTAAAGAAAACTGGACAAAAGAAAATTTTTTACATAGGACATTCACAGGGCACTACTATTGGTATGTCAAAAGAGATCACTGTTAATATTCCTTAATTTTTAAAAAATATTGTGGATTTATTAAGCTATAGGTAATGATCTAAACCCATAAATGAAATGAAACAGAATTGTGAGGCAAGCATTGGCTAGCAGGGCCTTCTGCCATTCTGAAGTCTTTAGTCACAATGATTTGATTATACAAGCATTGATATCTGTGGTTTTGTTTGTGTTGATATATCAAAGTTCAATATCCATCTTAAGATCAAAGTGAGATCATGACTACTATTTTTTCCACACATAGAACTTTCATAATATTTTTTTATACAACACAAGGTCTTATTTATATTGGGATGAAAAGGGGGCAAAAGCCACTAACAAACAAACCACAGGTCCACTTCACCATTGCGTAGTAGCAGTTGCCACTCAAATGCAGTTTAGCAACAGGGTTTTATTAATAAGGCAATTCAACAGGGAAAACAAAAAGTCCTCACAGCCAAAGAGGCCAGTTATCTTACCCCAGTCACCATTTTCAGTCCCAAAAGTTCCAACAGTCCAAGATGGTGCCCTTTGTGCCTGCAAACCTCGGAGGTAGGCACTTTTGCAAAGTCCAGCCTTTCTCTGGTGTCTTCTCTCCACTTCTCTCCCCATTGTTTCACGCTGCTGTGCTTTTCCAAGTTGCCCCAAACTTTTTCCACTACTCTTGATGCACAAATCAGCTTTCCAAATCCCTGGCCATCTCCAGGTAGCAGCTCACAATGCCGCCTTGCTGCGGTGCCACACTCTCCACACTGGTCACTCATCTACCAGTCACCATGGCTCCTTGCCACCTCCAGCTCACTCTTCAGGGGACTTCCCCTGGCCAGGCCAGGTGGGCCTGTTCTCTCAGTCCGCTATTTTCATCTCCTTTCTTTCTTTTCTTCCTCCTCACTCCTTTTCATGTGCCCTTTCCGCACTTCTCGTTCCTTGTGTGTCTTTCTTTCAGACCCTGCCTACCATGGCATTTTTGGCAGCTATTCAATTTTCAACTAGTCACTACCCCGCATCATTATGAGCAATAAGCTTGAAAAAAACTGTTTTTGGATTTAGAACACATTAAATTTAAGAAATGCACAAAGATGAAAACAGCCTTCCAATTTCTGAAAATGACTAGAACTTTCACCTCACAACACTACCTAATGCATGACAGCATTACTTCTAGAAAATAGATCTTTGAGAGTGAAATTCTCTTATACATATTATATATTATATAATTATATATTATAAAATTACATATATACATATTGCATATTACATATATACATAATTACACATTATGTAATTGCATATTATAGAATTCTCTTATACATATTATAAACCTTTTTCTTCATATTCTTTCTACTTTGAAGGCATGAGTCCATTTTATAATAAAAACCCATAGTAAACGTATATTCTGAAAAGTATAATTTTCTAGCCTGAGGAAATTAAAAGGTGGGATTTTCTCATAGGAATAATCCACTTCCTACTTGAAAAAAATTTGGATAAAATCAAATCCCAATTTTTGTGAATCTTTTTTCTGATGCTTATTAACTGTGAGTGTAACTTTGAGTTCAGATTCTCACTAGTCATCAATTATCAGCAGTCAGAAATACTTATTAAAGAGGGAAAAAATGGATGATATGCCAGAGTTTATATTTCATAATAAGTTATATGATATATACTTTGGTTATTTGACTTGCCAGAACCCAGCGGATAAAAGCAACCAATAAAAACGAGAAGATATGTAAGTTGATAGTTTTATGTCAAAAAGGGAAAAACTGCCATGTGTCATATTAATGACTCCACTCTATAAAAATATATAAAGCAATGTTTAGTTTTCTCAGTAAAAAAAAGGTGAGGAAGTTTTTAAAAAGATCATAGTAATATTAAAGTAATTTGAATACATTGAATCTCTTGCCCCATTACCAGATATACATTTTATATTACTTCATATTTTTAAACTATGTTGCTATAAAGTAATTTATTGCTATGTTAGCATCACTTATAACAATATGCAGTTTATTTTTAATCCTAATAATCAGCATTATGTTTGAGCACTATGCATATCTCATACTAAGTAATCAATGAATAATTAAAAAGTGAATCTAAAACCTATATAATTTTACAATACTACTTCAATACAGCCATTTTTAATTTTAAAAAGGCTTTGATTGCAGTCAATATAGGAATTAATAAGTACATTAAATGTTCAGAATCTATTAAATCTTATTAGCTATGGTGTAATTTCTTGCTTGCTGGCAGTTGCTTAGTTAATTACTTTCTATCTTTCTTTCAGCTTTCATAACATTTTCCACATTACCAAAGGTTGCTGAAAGAATCAAAGTATTTTTTGCCTTAGCACCAGTTTATACCATTAAACATATAAAAAGCCCTTTAATTAAAATGGCATACAAGTTGTTATCAGTGATCAAGGTATGTTATTCCCTTATTTTGCACAGTTGATTGTCCAAAATAACAATGATTCTATATCTGAGAAATACCATGTCTTCAAATTAATGGTTACTGAAAGGAAAGAGGGAAGGCAGTTCTAAATTAGATAAAAATATTTAATAGTTAAAAATAGAATTAAACTTTTAGTGGTGAATAGAGAGAACATGCAGATGTTATTCTATAACCTATATAATTTTACAATACATTACTTCAATATAACCATTTTTAATTAAAATAAGGTTTTGATTGCACAGTCACATATAGGAATTAATTTTTTAAATTATGTATATACTGTATTCTATCTTTGTTACTACAAAAAAGGGATTTTTCTTATGATGTTTTTGAATTTTTCATTATGTAGGAAAACCTAGTCATCAAATAATCTACATCTTCTAACTTTAACTGTCTTAACCTGTAAATTAATGCATTTGGTTGAAAATATGGTGAATTCACCACATCATTTGTTAATTATCTCCATCTTCCAAATATGGATAAAGTACATTTATTTTACAGGCTTTTTCTGGCAACAAAGACTTCTTATCTAATACTCCACTTGAAAGATTTATTGGTTTGCAGTTGTGTCCACTAAAGGTTTTTGCTCTGATATGCCGTAAGTTCTTGTTTATGCTAAATGGATATGACGCAACGAACTTAAATATGGTGAGAATAAGTTGTATTTGTAATCTATTTTACCAAGATTTAGAAAGCATCTTTTAACAATGCTTATTTTATGCATGTGCTTCATTTTATGATTTATCCATATGTATATACCTGCAAAGATTCTTAGTTTTTCTGATTTCATGACTATGTCAATATTATGATGCTAATTAGCTCACTGAGATTATTTTGCTTCCCCAATTTGCTTCCCAAATTTTGATTCTGTGAAGAGCAGAGAACAATTGCTATGCTGGTTATCCTTATTAGCCTTAGCTATCAGATGCTAATTTTCTGAACTTAAATATTTATATTTAGTTTTTTTTTTTTTCCATTTACTTGTTTCTGGTAACTCCATACCTTCCCTGTTGATCCTTTTACAATTAGAAACAGTTCCTGACAGTTGTCTTACATGCTTCTAACATTCATCAAAATTCTTGGAGGGGAAAAATGTTTTGGTGCTCAAACTCCAGTTGGTGAAGGCACTTGGATTGATTTATATAATTTCTATTAAAGTTATAGCATTTATTCTAAGAGTTTTTCACCACATAAATTAAAAACCAAGTTTTGGTGAAACTGATGACATTTGGACTAGTAGTTCACTCCTGGATCTTTTAAGAACTTCTCAGCGATAACTATAGATTCAGACTATTTATTATCCTCTTTTCCTCCTATTACTCTGTTATAAGCAGGTATCATAAAATGACTGGAATAATCATGAATATAATACTTTTTGCTTCATTCATTCATTCTATGTTTGGTTTCATATTGAATTACCACTATATTTTCTTAATTTTATCTTTAAGAACTCGTGTGAGTGAGTGAGTGAGTGAGTGAGTGAGTGAGTGAGTGAGTGAGTGAGTGAGTGAGTGAGTGAGTGTGTATACTATTAGAAAAACTTATGGTGTGTTTTCTTAGTCTTAAAATTTATGCATTTCCTTTCTGGGACAAATGTTGACAGTGTCATAGGGTTTAATATGATTATTTCCTATGTTGTCTGGATTCTGAACAGTTTAAAATGGAAGATTTTCACACACAGTGTGCATATACATGGGAACAGTGTGACTGATGATACAGTTTAATTTGACTTTGTCCTCTTGAGCCTATCTTTATCTGTGGGGAGATAGTGTTTGACTATTGTGCCCTACAGTCAGTATGAAAACCACAAAAGAATCTTTATAAAGAGG
The DNA here is from genome assembly GCA_004024945.1 of Uropsilus gracilis. Lineage (NCBI taxonomy): Eukaryota > Metazoa > Chordata > Mammalia > Eulipotyphla > Talpidae > Uropsilus > Uropsilus gracilis. The sequence continues at coordinate 15,599 of PVHY01012734.1, read as the reverse complement.
CAGAAAGTAGAATCAATCCAATGTAACTTGTGCATGGGAAACTAAATAAGAGAGCTGAAAGCAATTTTTGATGCCAGGAAGAGTAAGTGACAAAAATTATCACTAATATCAACTGGAAAATGTATCACCAAATAGCCCAGATTGCCCAATTCTAAAGAATCTTTCATGATGGTTTACAATGGTTCATTTATAAAGAAAATGTGCCTGAGATCTGTAAATACTGTTGTTATCAAGAATATGTGGTTATGATTTTAATCCCATTAGGGAATGGATTCTTTTAAATAAGTTTGAAGTAGAAACTGATAATTATCTCATATTACTCATGAATGTGCAAGAAAGCTACTTAAAATTTTCTTCATCCAGAATGAGTTGGACAAGGTATATTGAGTAAGGCCCTGACCCTCATTAAAGGTAGTAGCCCCTAATGCAAGCAATATTTGGAATATACCATGCAAGATAAACATTATATAGGAACTTATTTCAAGCACAGGAAGAAATAATATTAGAAGATCCAAAGAAAACCTAGACGTTTTACAGTTTCAACTTTTACATTTAAATACATGTTTCTGTTTGAGCTTAGTTTGTGAAGGTGGCATGAGTGCTAGATTTATTTGTTCATTTATTTACCACATGCATGTACAGTTGTTCAAGTACCATTTAGTAGATTATAATTTCTCTATTGCAATGTCTTTGCTCCTTTGTCAAAGATCAGTTCATTACCTTTTTTAGGGCTCTATTTCTGGGGTCTCTGATTTTCAATATTGATTTGTTTATATGGCCATTTGTCATTGCAAAAAATGTCTTGATTACTATGCTTTTATAGTCCTGAAGTTGTTGTCTTCAGCTTTATTATTCCTTCAATAATGTGTTGTCTATTTTGAGTTTTCAAACTCTCCATATGAATTTAATAATTTGTTTGTTTATATGTTTAAAATAGCTTGCTAAAATAAAATAACTTGCTAAGTTTTGGTAAGGATTACATTGACACTATCTATTTTCTTCATTGATTGAGTTTTTCAAGCATTAGCTAGGGAATGCAAACCTAAAGTACAAATAGACACCACTCCACTTTGAGTAGTGTAGAATATGGTACACAGTTTATCATAGAGAATATTTCTAAGTCTTCTAACTGCCTAGTAATGCTTTGGGGTGTGTTTTGATTTCCTTAAATAGCTAAATTCTCAAAAATAAACTTAATTTTATGGGATTGGAAAATAATCTTAAGGAAAAAAGTGGTCTTAGTAATTAATTTTTTTGCTAACAGTTACTGCTTTTTTCTCTTCCATTTATCCTGAAATTTTCCTTTTATTTTTCCATTCTTTAATATTTCAAAAGATATGAGTATTTGAATGTTTCATCTCATTTGATAATTTCCAGTACAGGGTGATAGACCACATTCTTTAAAAGTCCAATAATAGCTTCTTATTAATGCAAAAATTACATATTTAATAAGTGCATTTATGTATGTTATTAAAATTTGATTTATTGTTTGCAAAAAATTACATTTCTTAAAAATATCTACATCAGTAAATATAAAATATTATCTTTGAACTACTAAATATAAAAGATCTGGTTGAACAAACTACAAAGGTTTTTTTTTTTTTAATCCTCAGAGTCGAATGGATGTATACATGTCACATAACCCAGCAGGAACATCTATTCAAAATATACTCCACTGGAGTCAGGTATAAATTCTAAACTCATTTTCAATATAATTTTATACTAATCACAATTTATCTATTTCTAGAACCATGCTGTTGCCATAGAATAATTATTTTAATGAAAATTTTATGTATTTGTATGATTCATTATAGTTTCATTATATTTTATTATGTGTATTAATATCTAACCACTGTTGAAAGCAACAGAAATATTACTTACCACTTGTAACCTCACTATAGCTATTTGTTTTCAGCCTACTAAGCGTAAAATCTGATTATGTTCATTTCCCCCTTCTGATTATGCTTCCATCAAAAGAAGTTTCAGATTCTCAGTCTACCCATCTGTTCTACTACTCTAAACCTCATTAGAGATTAGAGCTATAAACTTTATAGAAACTAGAACTCTGAGAGCAGCAGGGCCAGTGAGTGTCTTGCCAGAGATGAAACACCCAGGCCACCCCTCTACTTCAGGCTACAGGGAGAGTTTGGTAGGTGAAGAGTAGTTAAGAAATTAAGTGACTTCAAGAAATTAAGTGACTATCAGGCAATATTCAGAGCTCAAACTTTTACTCTTCAATCTTCATGTCCTGGAGCATTCTGCTATCATAGAAAAGGCTAACCACTATAAATTTAAGGGCTGGGAGCATGTTTCACACACATGTCTCTTCCATGTATCTCTTCCAAGTGTTTCTACAGCTCTCTCCTCCAGGTATCTCCTTCAAGTCCCTGGGTGCAAGTTGAAACATGAAAAACAACCTGGAGCCTATATGTTTTCAGTTATATGCTAACTTGGCTGCTTAATGACATCCCTAGTTCCAATAACTCTCCCATTTGGGAATTAAGAAGCATGTCCTCTGGGAATTGTGGTCTTCAGTGCCTGAATTCTCTTGGGTGTGGAAAAGGGGATGTAGTTTCCCATCTGGCATAAAATTGTGAGGGAATGGAGTTCATTTAGGATGTCATTCACAGACTCAGTGTTCACTGCTTACTGGAACATTAGATTAATTAACAAAGGGCAATTAAGGTTGCTAATGAGATGATCTGAAAATAAGATGATTCTGGGCTGTTGAGGAGAACCAATATCTCTAAAGAAAATATGACTGGTAACATCAAGTAGATAATGATGAGAGAAGCAAGGTAAGAGTACTTCAAATTGAAAAGTACTTACATCCACTGATGTTAGTTTTAAAGGTGGAGGAAAGATGCCTTGAACAAAGGAATATTTTCAGTTTACAAAAATTGGAACAGACAAGTAAACAGATTGTTCTTTAGAGTCGCCAGGAAGGAAGCATGACCCTGAAGACACCTTGATTTTTAGCTCAGAGACCCATTTCAGGTATTCAAAATTCTTTAACTGTAAAACAATACATTTTTTGTTTTAAGTCATTAAATTTGTGTCTATTTGTTGTGGCAGTCATAGAACATTCAATACACCTAGGAAGTTTTTAATGTAAGCAGATCAATTCACATGCCATTCAAGCCACTACATGATTAAATTCCAAACCATCTCAATTCCAGTCAGCAGTGGAAACCCATGGAATAGTCTTGAGCAGGGGTGCAAAAAAAATGTTGATACTTACTGATTGGAGAAGAGAAAGAGTAGAGGGAGAAAAATTAATATGTTTCAGAAATATTTAACAATATTTCAGAAACCTTTGACCTTTGAAGTAACAAAGAGCACACAGATAAGTTCAGCTTATGGAAGACTGAGTGTATATCTCATTCAGTGTATACATCACTAAAGAATCTAAAACCATTGCAACATTTTTACCTCTCCCCACATTCCATGTGGGGATAAAATATCAGAGAACTGGTGTTCATGACCAACTATGCCTTGAAAATATGATCCATTTATTCCTCCCTTTTTATGCCTTTTTTGTGATACCATAACCCAGCATAATTAAAGACTTGAAGGTTTTAATGAATGAGCTTTACTTGATGGCTAAGCTCTGGAGAAGTTAGATTTATACTCACACATGATTTTTTAACATATAGTTATTACATTTGAAGGGGAAAAAAACTTTTATTGATACCTTTGTAAGCATTAATATTTTCTTCTGTATTTAAAGTCTCCAGTAAAGAGAAAGAGTTAAGTATTTTTTCTTTTTCTTTTTCAACCTCCACCACACCACCATCTTCTTTTTTCTAAGTTCAGATTTTAATATCTATTATTGTTTGCACATCACTGTTTTTTGGCTATTTATATTCCACAGATGAATGAAACCATCTGAAGTCTTTCACTTTTTGATTGATTGCAATCAACAAATGATCTCAATTTGCATCCATTTTGTACCAAATGCCATCATTTCATCTTCACAACCATGTAATATCCTTCAAATATATACTCCACAGTTTCCCAATTCATTCATTTGTTGAAGGGAGTTTGGGTTCCATGATTTGACAATTGTAAACAGTGCTTGTGTGTACATAAATGTAAATAGATCTTTCCATGTTAATTTTTTCATGTTTTTTAGATAGATACCTAATAGGATATTGCTGGGTTAAATGCAATTTCCATTTCCATTTGAGAACGAGAGTTATGTATTGACCAAACACAAGAATCAGACAACGAAAACAAATACCTATTGTAACTCATTTTACAATAGGTATTTGTTTTATACCTATAGTTAGTAAAATATAGGCTTTATACCTATACTTAAGTTTTATACTTATACTATATCTTTCTTGTCTGTTTTTAAAATCAAGGTCTTGAAAATCAAACATATCTATATTAAGATGGAGTGCAAGATTTAAGATATTAAGAATCCTGTTAACGCTATTTGTTCATTAATTTTAAGCTATAAATGGTTATTTTTAAAAGGTTGATTATGTGTCCATATAACATTTATGAACATTTGCTAAAAACAGTCATGTTTATCAACACCATTTTACAATAACTTGGTAGACAATTGCTGTATGTAATTTTTGACTAGAAAATATTTTCATACACACATATATAATATAAATTATAATCTTTTAAATAGGAGTGGCAAGAACTTTAGTGTGATATATGTTCATATATAGTAACACAAATCATGATCCAGTGACTTTTGAGGTGTTCAAATTTGGCGAAATCATTTTAAATGTATGTGCTTTTTATTATAGTTTATAAAATAACAAAACATTTTGAAAAATAACATTAAAATCAAATTTTTTTGAACTGAGGAAACTGCTTTGAGAATTTTACCTGATACTTCAGGTAGCAGCTTTGTAATTGCCATTTTAAAATTACCTTGTTTTTATATTTGAGTCATATTGACTATTAAACATGAAATTTTCAGAGTATTTTAATTTTTATTTAAATCATTGATTAACTTCTGCAATACATCTAGTAAAAATTTAGATGACAACTTTGCCTACAAAGTATGCCACTAATTAATAGCTAAACTCAGATTCTGGATCAAAAGTAAATGCACATGGCATTGTTTCTTAGGAGTTATTTTCAGACGTTTTCATAAATATAAGTATATTAAAATATACAAAACATATGTACTTGTACATTGTTTAAATGTATTATCAGCTTCTAAAATATATCCTTTTTTTGAGGGACACTTTTTCTTTTCTGAAATTATTCTGAATTTATCACATTCAGTGATCATATAAAAAAGCCTTGTTCAGTAAATCATATACTTTCATGAAGACTTTTGCAAACTAAATTATGCTGACAAAAGAATATTTAAGATAGAATCAAATTAATTCACATTTTCTTTTTTACGAATGAGATGAGAAATTGTTTCTAAATGTACTTAAAGTTTTAATATATGAATGTTCTAGTTACTAATAGTATGTGAACTGTATTTGTTCATTCAATAAATATTTAGGGCAAATTTGCTGTATACCAGTCATTATGCTAGAGAAATAAAGAGTAGTAGCCAAAAACATAAAGGAAAAATAGAAATCACACCATAATTCTACCTTTCAAGGGTAGACAGTTGTTAGTATATGTCTATGGGCATTTTGCTGTATATCTGTTGCTTCTCTTATTTATAAGGTGTACACATATTCTTTTTCCTTACCCTATCAAAAGGAGGTGAGGAACAAAGAAACCCACTTACACATCTATCAGACCCAGGACAAAGAAGGCATGTGTGCAATGTATATCTAACCCTCACTGCATCAGCTGCGTTGTGATGAATGAAAGAGTACAGTCTTACTTTTTAATTTTTTTTCCAGCTTTTAAATTCTAATCACTTGAAAGCTTTTGACTGGGGAAGTCCTGCTCAAAACTTTATTCATTTTAATCAGGTAAATAATATGAATAAACTAAAAACTGCTTTCCTACTAAGTTCAGATGAGCTTGCACTAGATCTTTAAAGTCCAAGGTGCAGTAACACCATAGAAAGACATCTGTAGATGAAGATCATGTTGATTAGAATCCATACTGTCACATCCAACCAAATGGTTTTTCAGTGTTATTAAATTTTTAACACTTATCTTGAATAAGCTTAGAAAAATTGACAAGCAGTAGAATAATTCATCATTGCTTGAGGAAAAATATTAGGTTATAATGTGCTCACCTCTGTGCTTTCTTAAATAAATAAGAGGCATACTATAATGTGTTATACTAAAACTATTATATTATTTGGGGAGGTAATGCAAATAGACAATAAGTAGGATAAAGTAGATATTGATTGGGGTAAAAATTGTATGAGATAGTAACTCTTGAAAAATTAGAACTCAAGTTCAAGTCTGTCTACTTTGGAGTTCATGCTTTTTCACTGTATTTTTCCAGTATCAGCTAAACTTCTGCTTGATTGGCTCTTGTGAAAGTAAAATATAAATATAAAATATAAATATAAAATTCAATAAAATCAAATTTGATGTTAACTGCAATATGTATCTTGTATTTTTGAACATATTGAATGCTACACAGCCACAGGGAAATTTGGTGAAATTTTTTACTCTTTATAAATAAAATTGGAATTGCTTCTATGAAATGTCTGAATATGCTGATTTAGAGCAAGCTATTTAGTTTGATTTGTAAATGGTAAATTTAAAGGAAAAATATATATAATATACTATATTATATATAATACATAAAAGTATATATAATATAAAAAAGTATATATAATAGCTATTTTTCATATTCTTCATAACAATAATTTAGGTTTAGCTTATTTTAAGTAGAGCTTAATTATTTAAAAAATTAATAAATGACATCATCTATGTATCATTCCCCATGAAAACTTTTATTTTTACCCATTATATTTAGACAAATTCTCCAGTGTACAATGTGTCAAAAATAAATGTATCAATTGCTACTTGGAGTGGTGGAAATGACTACTTGGCTGATCCTGAAGATGTCAAGATTTTACTGCCTAAAATCACAAATCACATTTACCACAAAACCATTTCTTACTACAATCATTTAGACTTTTTATTTGGATTAGATGCATATCGTAAAATTTACTGTAAGATCATTGATATTATCCAAAGCACACTGTAAAGAATTGCAGTACTCTGTGTTAAGAGGTTAATATAATTTTATTTAAACTCAGTGATTTTTTTTCTTGCTGTGTATTTTTTCCCAGTTACCTAAATGAAGTCTGAACAGTTTCTCTATCTTTTTTTCATAGCCTTTAAGCTTTCCATTCATTAATTCAAGTAAGATTTACTCTATGTTAGGGCAAGTGACAGATGACAACCTAAAAGTTTATTGAGTTTCTAAATAAGATGTAAATTACAACAACAACAAAATCTTAGATATTTTCAATTGCAGAGATAATTTTTATGAGAAACTTCCCCTCCTCCCCAGTATTATAAACAAATATTATGTTATCAAAAAGTAGTTTAGAAGAATATTTGCTGATATGAAAACTAAATTTTTAATATGCTAAATAAAGACTAAGAACATTTTCTGAAGCACTTGGGGAACAAGTAAAAGGACTTGCATACATATGTAATATTGCTACCAAATGCGATCAGTCCTAGAAATAAGAAGAACACAGAAACAATGGCAAGATTGTACTTTATTTTGGGGGAGTAGCCTGGGAAATTGCAGTTGTCTTTTCACTGTAATGTGCTGTAAGAGCAGCAATGGTTGAGATGAATTCCTAGATAAATATATCTGGTAGTACCACTGTATCCTGTTTTAGCCAGGAATCTTCTACCTTTCTTGCAGTAGCATTCCCATGAACTCTGTCCATCCAGACTCCTTTCCAGCTGTACTTTTGTTCTGTCTCTAATAAACCTTGCTTTGCTTTGCCTAGATGTGCTTTGAATTCTTTCATGGTCATGTCAAAGATCAAAGAACCCCAAAAATTCAAAATACATACTACATGTTCCAATGAGATGCTAGGAATTTTTACATTAAAATATTACTATTTTAAAACCTTAAAGAAAATATGCCCATATCAAGTTATTAATTTTAAACATTGAAAAATAACAGTAATAAAGTAAGAAAATTACTTGTGTTTGCTCTAAATTTCCAAATTAACATAGTAAAAGCAGTTGTGCTTTACAAAAGACAGCTAACTTAATATGTAACTTATATAAAAAATTTCCATTGACATTTACTTATTGATTTGTTGGCTCTGATTAGTATTCCATTGTAGTTAATTTTTTTCATTAGATTTCATGTTCCTGAGTTGAAATAATGTCTGCTAATATTTTTTGCAGAATCACACTGTAGTGTATTTGCCATTTAACTTAGCAGGAATCATTCTTCAAAGATTTTTGTGTTACATACTTTTCAAGAGCTTTGAACATTTATGTTTGTGTTTCAGAGCTGTCAGTTTTCCTTTCCTAATATAATGCCCCATAAGTGGGAGCAGGAATTTTTGGGGTGAGGGGTAGAGCTAGTGAAAATAGTTGCTGGGTCCTCTAAATCACAACTAGAGAGCCAGATGGAAGCATGAGGATGTTTCCACAAAGCAAGTGTGCCATGTGGGAAGGCTAATAGACAGTACTCAGAAAAATTTGCTTGCATGAGTGACTGAGAAGAAGGATGATATAGGGAAGAAGCTAATGTGGGGACTTAGAGGAGTGGGGAGAGTTTCTTCCCCCACAGACTAGAGGGGAGCTCAGAAGTCTGGAGGCAATGAATCACAATATTATCGATGATATTTCTAGAATAACTGCCCTCTTCTGCATTAACAGTTGAATAACTCTCTGGTGTTTGTCTGGCACTGATGTCATGAGCATCCTTGAAAAGAACATAAACATGTCATTAAGCACTAGCTACTCATCACAATGACCCCAGAGAAATATAGCATAATGGCACTAGGCCAGGTTCATGTTCCTGGTTCAGAAACATGTGACCACATAGTGAAGAATATAAAGAGATGGAAAATAAGTACCTTAAGCCATTAAAGAAGTAACCCAACTTTCCATAATAGATCTGCTATTCTACATTATGATAAGCAGTATCTAAATATACTACTGATTAAAATATGAATCAGAGAGGGAAGTTTCATATTATAAAAGAATTCCTTATGGTCTAAAAGGAGAATAAGTCTCATCAACAAAGCACCCTTCCATTGTATTTGTTGAAGAAAACTTAAATCCTTAACATAGGAAGAACCAACACTAGGAATTGCCTCAGGTTGCTGCAGAGTAAATTTTAATCAAAAATTAATATAAAACAAAAATTCAGTTGACATTATAAAAATGGAAATTTCACAGCTGTCTTTATGATAATTTTACCTCAAAAATAGGTAAAATAGTCTGTTTCAACTATGCTATTTTGATATCCAAGTTTCATTTCTCCTAGCTGCCTGAAACCTTTCTCCATTTATGAACCAGTATATTGACTTAGAGTATTAGGACACTGAAGATGTGGGTCAAGAAGTACCCAATTTGACTAAAATTTTTGAAAGCCAACTATTTCACTTTATATGTTAACTGACTTACATTGAATATATAAACTAAAAATTCTCTTTTATGAAATTGCAGCTTAAAATCAGTCTCTTACTTCACTTTCTAGTAGGTAGAAAAAAAAACAGCTATTCTTCCATCAGGCAAGAGCATTCTACCAATGACTTATATACCCAGTGAATTTTTTAAGCCTGGATAGGAGTCAAAATTAAGGACTAAGTAATATTTTCAAGCTCTCTTAGAAAAGGATTTCCATATCACTCGGGTAAGATATAAGGATGTATATAATTTGACTTTTATTCAAACAGGATTTCAGGAACTTACTATGTACTGTGAAGTAGAGAAGTATCTTTCTCATAGAAGTATCTGTGACCTGGACAATGTTACAAGTTTTTTGAGTTAATTTTCTCTGAAAATAATAATAATATTGCTTTCTACATTATAATGAAATCTCAAGGGAAGTAGAGATGATCCAGGTTGTGAGTCCCTGTGTCAAAGAACTTGAGATGACCCAAAAGTAGACAGACAAAAAATTTTAAAATATTTATATATTTATATATAAAAGAAGGAGAGACACAGAAAAAGACATTGTTTGGCATTTCCTACCAACAATGAATGCCATTTGATCTGAGACATGACAATGCAAGTTTAAACTGGAAAATCAAGAGAGAACAGATATGTTCTCTTTTAAGCCTAGACTGTCCAATAAACTCTGTCCCTACTTCCCAGTGGTCACAAGTCAAGTTCAATCTTCAGCACCTGACATCTCCTCTATGTGGAAATGGGGGTTGGGTCCATTCAGGACATCTTTTACTAGCTCAGAGTTTGTGTCCCATTGTTCCCCTGACATCTTTACCTCACAAAATAATCACAAGGCCAAATAGAAATATACAGATGGGTAATGTATTTGAAAACTCTAAAATGCTACCTAAACATGAGACATAGTTATGTTAACAAAATCAACTATAAGACATTATTCAAAATTCTGCTAAACTTCTCGAGGTCCCATAATTCTGGTTATTTTTTATAGTAAAATAGAGTCCCCAAAGTCAACAGGCTTGTGGCCAGTACAAGCCTGGATAAACTAAGCCTGCTTTGTTAGAGAAAAAGAAATTTATTATTCACAACAATGGAGACAAAAAATATGAATTCCTTCACAGATAACCTTCCTGAATCTCCGATGGGGAGATGATAGGAGACAGAAAGGAGACAAAAGAACCCCTGGTGATTGAATATGGAAATTATTGAGTATTACTGGTCATCTGCTGGCCATTTCCCCTCATCTGGCATGCTTAGATGTTATATAGAGAATAGAGGCGCACTGGACCCCCCAGACAATATCCTCTCATTACTTGATTCTGGATTGTACCAGGATGCACACTTTTTCACCTGACTCCCATTCAGAATTAGAACCGAAATGAATTAAGAGGGCAGATGTTGTACCCAGAACTCTCCCCGAAGACCCATCCATGTCTCCTAGTCACCAAAGTCCTTGTTAATGAATTGGATTGTCAATAAGGCAGAAATCTTCTTATCAGACCAAAAGTACTAATAAAAAGGTATGTTGAAAAACTATAGACAAACTTCTATGATTGGATTTGCCACAACTCTGAAGCCCCTCAGGCAATGTCCTTGATCATCTGTTTGTGGTTAATGCCCAGAGACCATATCCAGTGATCATGTATACTCCTCACACTCACATCCTTGGCCCTCCCTAGGATTTGGCCTACCAATAAAATTGGAAGAGGTCTAGGTAAGGGACTATGTCCTCTAAGTGGGCCCTTCTAGGCTTCACATCTTTCTAAAATTATTTGAATTTCCGTGCAATCATTTCTTGTCCCATGGCCCTCCAGAGCTGCCACATACTAGTAACCCATATCGATGTGCTGACAAATTCAAGATTATGACTGCAGAAGTCTGGCAGAGAACATCAAACATTATAAGGCAAATTCTTTAACTGTTGGAATCATATAAATTTTTAAGAATGTAGATATTTTCCACTAAATATGTATATTCAAATTATTTCACATTGTTGCTGCAACCATTTTACTTTGCTGAAAAGGTCTAGAATTCAGCTGACTGTAATTTTCAGCACAGTAGCCAGGCCCTTGAATAGTTTTATCAGGCGTAATAAGAATGACATGTTCTGCTTTTCTGAAGAAAGTACCTTTGTATTTTCAGGCATGAGCAATTCATTTTGAAAACATGAGCTTTTCACATTATCTAATGCTGCTTTTAAAGTCAGCTTAAATGTAATCTTTTCTCCTGTTATTAAATGTAATTAATTGTATTAAATGTTATTAAATATAATCTTTTCTCCTGTTATTTCCTCAGTCCATTTTGTTACAGTGTGATAGCTCTGAAAGGGTAGGTTCCAGGTTCACAGCCCCATCCAAAAAGGGTAAAGCTGAGCACTAAGGAAATGGAAGAGATGAAAAAAAAAGAAAAAAAGAAAAATAAAGAGTACTTGTAGAAGAGTGGAGGAGGGACATATGAAAGAAGACATGAAAGAAGAAAGCTGTGCTTGCTTCTCAGTCTAGACCTTGTACTAGGGACCTGGGGGACATGGAAAGAGAGACTAAAAAGAGACATGTGTGAGAGATCTGTACGGAGACGAAGAATGGCAGCCTTTATCTTGACTTGTTTGATTTTGCTCTTTTCCTTTTAGAATTGCCTGGTCCCTTCTGTCCCTTTCCCATCAGAAGATGCCTTAGACTTGCGTCAAGCTTTGTAACCTCAGTGACCCCACTCTGCATCAACCCTGATTGGCTGGGCATTTACCTCCAAGGGAATGGGTAATTTTAGGTGTTTCATGGGAAAGTTATTTTAGCTATACTATTTCTCTTGTCTCTATTACACACACTACTTGAACTAAAGTTTTTTCTATTGAAGGTCTTGCACACTGAGAGTATGTTTTGTATTTATGCATCAGATGAGAGCATGCAACTTTGGACATCTGCCCACTAACAATTCTTCCACAGTGTAGTGTGAAGAATGTTAAGTGAAGACTGTAGTGTGGCATGCCCTACATGAAAAGTACTTGATCTGGGATGTTAAAATTATCAGATTGAAGGTCCAGTCTCATTCATCTCAGGATACAGTTTGTAAAATTTTACTTTGGGATATAGAGTATTTGCACTAAAATCATTGATATAATGAAGACTATGGGGACACAAATATTCTAGATTTTTATCTTTAAAATTTATTAAACTTTAATCATACTTATTTTTCTTCTTTAACATTAGACTTAGTAAGGAATACTGCAATTTTTTCCAAACTTTGAAATAGTTTTATTAGACATTTAGGACAAGCAGGGCCAGTGTTTAAGAATAATTAAACAGACCAGGACTTCAGGAAATACTTATCAGAGCTGATAAAGCTCTGGGAGAGTGAAGAAATGTCTAAAAGGGAGAGAGACTGGCACCCCTCACACCAACCTACATGCAGGTGGGTAAAGTCTAAGAGGAGCAAGCCATACCCAAAGCAGGACAATTCTTTGAAATTGATCAGTTTTTGGACACTAAAGCAATTCCCTCAACAAGACAACATGTAACAGAAAACTCCCCATTGCTCTTTCCCTCTCAAGGGAAAAGCAGAACTGGTTGACACCAGGGCAACTAAGCCTGTCTGCTCCCCCTTGCTCCAACTTGAGCTGGAGCTGATATCAAAATACCCAAGAGACCAGTGGGAGGGAAGTGATTTAGAAACTGGTGCTTGAACCAATAAACTATACCCCAATGCACCTGTTCAGAGCACCCCAGGAAGGGATGGAGTGAACAACTTCTCTACTCCATTAAGTCCAAAGGTCCCCAAATTTCCTTACAGCTGTTCTTAAGCCAGGACTCTGACTTCCCAGGGACCTATCCTGACTGGCCTTTTATTCTGTCATTAAATAAACTCTGCTTTTGACTGCTAAAACATGGCATTAAGTACTTCTCACATCATAGCCAAGGACCCCAAAATAAGAAAAGAATTTTAGTGCAATAAATCCTTGTTTTCCTCACCATACCATTTACATGAAAACAAACAAAAAAGGGCATTTAGCTAAACTTTCAAACAGGAGCAACTGGCCCTTTAAACCCAGTCACTCATCACATTCATCCCAGCCCACACCAGTAGTAGCAAGACCACACTATCTTAAAAAGGGGCAAAAACAGATTTACTCATTAAAAGATACAAGAGTCACTGAATGTACAATGGGCCCCCTTTGATTATCTTATCAAACAGTTCATACTCTAGTCCAAAAAAACTACATATGAGTCCTTAGTCACATGTGTCCACAAAATCACAGCTGTCCCACCTTCAAACCAAATAAAGAAACCAAGGAGGACTGTCGATCCTCCTTCAAAAGCAAGAGATTCAAATTCAATGAAGAAACAAAGATGGTATCATCAATCGTCCTCCAAAAGGCACAGCTCTGACATTCTTTCAGCTTCAACTCTAAAGTGGCCTGAAAGCAGCAAGACTCATATAACAGCAGCAATCGCTTTAGACATCTCATGATGAAAACAAAAACACAGCAAGTTCTCTCCAGACAATTCTCAAACTTCATAGTTTCAAAGTTAAAGCAAGTTTTCAAGTACCATGTTTCCAGTTCAGCTGACAAAGTTCACAAGTTTCTCCAGCAAGTTTCTCTGGGCTTCTCACAAGCCCAGGGTGGGGATGGAAGTCCACAGTATGACTTCCTTCCCTGCCCTGCTGCAGCACACAGTAGTGGCAGCTCTGAGGTCTCCAGTGTCCTTGCTGCTCCTTGCTCTCTCTTCTACTTCTCTCTTTTCTCCTCTCCTTCTTAAATCTCCTCACTCTACTCCTCTTGTGAGAATGCTTGGCTTCCCTTCTCCAAGTCTCCACCCGCTAAGGCACGATGGCTGCCATCTTAATGCAGCACTATAATGCTGAGGGCCACGGCCCCCCAATTTCAAAACAGCACCCCTATCACCATGAATGTAGTAGGATTTTGGAATTAAGTTATATGGATAAAAAGTAAAAACCAATCTCTTGTGTGGGTAAAAGAAAGATAAGAAGAAGGAAATGCTGTGGCTATTAGCAGAAGTTCAGTCTTTTGAGTGAAAAAGCTACCTGCTTGAAACCATTCTTGAGCATTTTGACTGCTGTGAAATGTAAACACCCTTCTCAGTCTCTATAAAAACTTTAGCACAATTGATATTACTTTTTTCAATGTTGAAATGTTTTTTATAAGAATACTTCATGAACATTCCCTTTCATATCCTCACTTTAATGGTAACTCACAGAAAAACTCCATATGGGGAAACTAACCAAGACTCTTTTCTACAAGTTGAGGTAAAAAATATCATAGTGATTTGTAAAAACATGATGCAATAAAGAGAGATGGCAGATTTGAAAAATATTTATAAAGCTGAATCAGTAGAATATATTTATCAATTGAATGTGAAGACTTTTGAGATACAAGTACTGATGACCAGATTTCTGATGATCATGCCCTTCAAAGAGTTTGACAGACTAAAGAGATCAAAGATTTAAGGGTAAGATCATAGGGTTAGAGTGGAGCAAGTTCATTTAGAAAAATGAATGATTCCTTCAATTTTAGCTTTGAAAAAAAAACAAATTCTAAGGCATGAGCTCGAGACAGGAGAAAGACATTTTGAAGTCATTCATATAAGTAGCACTGTAAACTGTAAGAATAATTATAGTCATTTACAGAGAAAACTCAAGCACAGAGATGTGTAGAGTAACTACACATCCTTCAGTAACTTAATTTTCAAAACATAAAAAGAAGATAAGGAAATGTAAACATGAAACAATACACAATCCACACATATGCTAGCTTTCAGGTTCTTTTACAAATAATGACCTTTGTAATATGTACTTCATATTGGTAATCAAAGAAATTTTTAAATTCATTTTTCAATTTAAGTTAATTGTCATATGATTTCAATATCACCATGAAATAAGGTAAAGTGTAATTAGTCATTATGAAGTTAGTAACCAGAAAGATAATAGACAGAAAAGATAGAATATTGAGCTAAGAGTTAAACAGTAGCCAATTCTTTGGGACAATTGTCTCAAAGCTCTTTAAACTAAATTCCTTGTTTTAAGTGAAAATTGATTTTTTTTCATTTTTATTTTTTTATTATTTTTTTT